>JASGXE010017634.1:0-33678 GCA_030068105.1 Sinentomon sp. SZTP_YWyxl
CCTCACACGTTCATCAGTTGCCACAAGAGAGGGAGCCCGATGGTGGTGGCAACTGGCAAGACAAGTCCGCAATTCCGGGGACCGGATCAACCACAAAAAGAATGATAATCCCTCTGTTAGGAAACAATAAAATAACCATAATACCAAAAAACCACAATAAAACAGAACCGGATGCTACTCAACCCAGAAGAAGACACCCACCTACCTTTGGGAAGCATGTTCCAGATGTTGAGAATCGACATCAGGTTGTCAATATCACTGTTGATGCCTTTGGCGACACCAGGGTATTGGATCTTGACAGCAACGTGTCTCCCGCTGTGGAGAACGGCAGCGTGAACCTGACCGATGGATGCGGCTGCAAATGGCCGGTCATCGAATGAACGGAACTTTGACCTCCAGTCGTGGCCGAGCTCTTTTTTCAGAACACGCTGGAGACATTATGAAAAATAGAAAATTGACAGGCATGGTGATTTTCTTTCCTTTTGAACAGGAAGGCTTGGGTAACTCAATTTCAGAACGTGTGGGAAAATTCCCCACTTGAACAAGCACCCAGGTAGCTTTCTAGAAGAGAATTCTCCGGGATATTTGACCAGATGAAATACAGGAAAAATTCTCCGTACTGGGCTTTCCCCACGGGAAATGTATCTGTTGAAAAAGGTAGGCCTGCATGTAAATTCTTTATTTGAGCAGATGTGGGAATATCTGCCATCAGAAGAGGTATGGGAAAATTCTCGATTTGAAGTGCCTGGTATGGTAAAATTCTCGGACTGAACAAGTGGTGGAAATTCTCGATTTGAACACGCTGAGTCCTCGGTCTTCCATAATCAGCTACGTGCTCCCATCTTCAAAAAAAAAAAAAAAACGACGCTCTGTTCCCGTCTGTTGGCCTCCACACTGCAGTATCACATGACGTACCCGTTTCCTCTCTGGGAATGGTGTGCTTTTCTGATTTTTAACAATCGCAGTGCCTCTGGTGACATGGATTTTGACAAAAAAAACTAGAAACACAAAGGCATCCATTAAATGTGCAGACTTGATGTTCTATTATCAAGTGTTTCCCCAACTGTCTTGGCACAGTGGCACTTAAACCCACATAGGCCTAAGTTGATTTTGCACTTGTTCAAAATTCAATACCTAAAGCAAAAAAATTTTCCTCACCTACCTCCATTTGCCATAAAGGCATGAAATCGGCAGACTGTCGGACACGTTCGAAGATATGCTTCAGTTCCGGAGTTATTGCCTTGCTGTCCTGGATGCTCAGCACCTGACCAATCTTCAGAGCGGCACCTTGTTGGTTAAACCAAGAAGAAATAAGCACGTGTTAAGCTGGCTATGGACGACAGGTATCTTTACGTGGATTGGATCCCACCAAGAGATTTCTAAACAGAGCTGCAACCATTGATCAGTGCAAACTAAAAAGTGCAGGTTCATATCCTTGACCACTGCACAGTAATTATCTTTGAAGTTGTCCGGTATGGTGCAAAATTTACTACACCTACCTCAGGGAGATTTGCTGAGGTCTTACAATTACTGCGGCATAAATTGTGTCCCTGCCCCACCGCTGCAGAAAAAACCGAGGTCGGGTCATAGTTTATGCCGCAGAATTAGGAAGACCTCAACCAAATCTCCCTAGAGCTAGAGGGGTTAAAATAAAATCAAACGTTTGCTAACTCGGGCCATGGCAAGCAAGTGATAGCAAGTTGAAATTTAATTTCAGAACTGTAGCCACCACGGCTTCCCGCATTCGCAAATTGGACACAACACTCAGAAGCACAAAATAAAAACCAAATATTGCCGGTGGTTTGATGCAAATATTTCAGTGGTACCAGGTGTCCAGACACCACGTCGAGTCATTTTCATTCACGTAACAAGATGCAATGGGTTGCAATTGGACCAAAAAAAAAGAGAAAAGAATGCACGTCAAAAAGCCAAATATGGCATTGGAAAAGAGAAACGCCAAGCATTTTCATGCAAAAGAGGCAAAAGGTCATTTGAATTTTGAATCTTTAAGTGCCGGCCAGCAAGAAAATCAAACAAACTGGACAAATTCAGCAGGCCGATCTATTTAAACACTTTTTCCGGTGCACAGAATATGTGCAACACACTGGACATTTTAGAAGGAAATAGCTGTAGCCATGCTGAAAAAAGATGTTCGTGGTCTGCTCACTTCAATCATTTGAGCTTTACCAGCATTTTGCTTGAAGTAGTGGAATGCATGGCTCGGCCTCACAGTCCAGCAGAGCGACAGATCAGGGTGCTATGCTTTAAGGTACCTAACCCGTAACCCAAAAACACTATCTTTTCCGAATCGACCGATTTGAATGGACTTGTGCAGGCAATTAGGTGTCAGAAAAACAAGTTTTCCCCACCTCTTTAGCTCTCACCAGTGCTAAGATATTACGCTTTGAAGCCTGCATTCGTAGAGCTAGGTAATTTAATAGATCTCAGAAGCCCGTGCTCCAAATGAGTTGAAATTTGGTGTGGAACTGCAAGAAGGGCCAGGGACAAAAGTGAACTAGAATGGACAAATTCCTGAACCTGGAAGTGATTTTTTCTGGATGAAAAATGTCTGACGATGCCAAAAAAGCGTAAAACTGATATAAATGATTTAACTTAGCTAAAAATAGTTACACAATGATCATTTTAGTTCAGAATTGTTGACCAAGTGTCAACACCATCTGGTGAAAATTTCACCACAATCGGACCACAAACAGCTGAGATCTATTCAAAAGAAATTGGAAAAACATGGTTTCGAAATAAATGCGATTTAAATAGGAGTGAAAAAATAATGTAAAATTTTGTTTCAAAAATTCATTCTGTGAAAACGCTACCTGCCGTCAGCGCATTTTACGAAGGCTGCTGTAAAGCCATTTTATGGACGGATTTTGATGAAACAAAGACCAAAATTTGCAGAAAGAAACTGACTACGTGATGGGTCAATAAAATTAAAAACTCAAATTTTGTCACTTTTTTGGCATTTTCCTGGGTTACCTTAACTACACTGAACCTCTGGTTTTGTGCCACAACACAATCTTTGCATCTGGTTTTGGCACATGAGTGCTAACATATGGTGTTCTGGACTGGAAGAGGTTAAATGGACAATATCAAAGAAGATGGCTGCACCGTTTTACACATTTTCGGCAGAATGATTACCAATCATGTATGCGATCCAACAGACAAACGTCCTAAAACCATTGGAAAGAAGCTTAGGTAGGTACTGATTCACGCTCCAAAATGGGGAAATACACGTTCAGTCAGCATCAAAATACCTCTAACCCTGCAGAGGGTGTTGACTATACGTTGAGCGTTGGCATCGGAGAGAAGAGGATTCTGTTGCTTGGCAGGTTCGACACCAGAAAGTCCGAGGCTTCGTTTGGTAACTTCGGCGAGAGTCCCGACACCGAGACGTGCCGCCAGTGTGCCATAGGACATTAGGCGACCAAGCCTTGTCGAGGGTACCTTGCTCTCCTTGGAATGAGAACTCAACTAAGAATAAAAAAGAGGATTGATTGACAGGGAGGAATAAGAAACGGAACTGCTGTCATACGAACGAGGGGTGTTGAAAAAGTTTCTGCCTTTGCAAAGAAATTCTTGTTTTTAATACTTTTTTCTCCCATGGCATTAAAATATGATCAATTTTGAAGTTATGGGTTAATTTCTAGATCAATCCGATGAAAATTACCTACCAATTTTATCGCAATTTGAAAAATTAATGCAAGAAGCCGTCAAAAATGAACAAAGTCAGAAATTGAGAAATGGATCTTTTTCACAGGAACACAAGATCCATTGATCCGAGGCAAAAAGGCCAACTTCTTCATGCAAATTAGGTTTGCATGAACAGCACAGTGAGTCAGCATGTACGGATGCGATCGCTGCACGGGCCTTGAGCCATGGGTCTTTTGGATTTTGTGTTCTTGTGAACAGATCTTTTCTTCAGTTGCTTTGTTTGTTCATTTTTGATTTCCTCTGGTGTCTTTTTCAAATTGCTATAAAATTAATAATTTGCATCGGATTGAACCAGAAATCACCAGATAAGTTCCAAATTGATCAAATTTTAATGTCATAGGAGAAAAACGCACGAAAAACAAGAATTTCTGTGTAAAGGCAGAAACTTTTTCAACAACCCTCGTATCACTAAACTCAACATGAGTACCGGTTTTCAGTGACTGCTAGAGGCATAAATACAATGAAGGTAATTTTAATTTTATTTTAAAGACAAAAATACCATCCACGAAGTTGTGATGGAAGGGATCTAACACAGGGGTAGGTAACAGAGGAGGATATTTGCAATCAGACCAGAAAGCAGTACCTTGCAAGGTTTTCCTTTCCAAATGATTGACCTGCAAACAGTGCAACAGCTCCACAAACACCTTTCTGGATATCCTTAAGGTGCATTTTTTTGCTTTGGTCAGACTGAGCCCCCCTTTTCTCTTTCTCGGAAAAAGGACAGCAACTAGATCTAACAGATGGGTCTGAATATGCCCCCCTCCCTCTAGAGTTAGGTACAACTCTTTTTCCCGACACTTGACCACAAAGAAGGATGACGGAAAATTTTGAATGAAAATTTACAGTCGGAGGACTCATTTTGGGACCAAAATCGTGAAATCACTCACGGTCGGTTTTGAGATGTTGATTACATCTTTCGCCTCCTTCGGATTTTCATGCAATGATGCTTGGGGTCTATCAGCATGGATTGGAGCCCTCTTTGTTGTGCCATCCTTGCTTTGTCCTGGCACCAATGCATCCGTGAGATCAGTACCACGCTCAAGCGGTGTTTGCAATGTGTTCGAAGATGTGGAGAGATTCTTGTGGTTGTCTGCTTTGGTTGGGGATGAAGTTGGCATTGATGAACCAGATGGCTGCACACTATCCTGCTCACGGTCAACCTGGCCCTGTCCAATTGTGATGTTCAGTTGAGAGAGCATGTCACCAAGACCGGATGAAGCCAGGTGACCCTTTGATGCAGAATCTAGAAGGGCAGGAAATAAGTAGAGCACGCTGGAAATGGTGATAATCTTTTCGAAAATTTCGCTCAAAAATCAAAACATTTCGTTATTTGGTGCCTGGCGGGTGAAAAAAGACCACACCTTGTTTTTTCAAAGGGTTATTTAAATTTTGCATGATTTTAAAATAGGTACCTACATCAGAAAGGTGATCAGATCTGAATAAACTCAAAACGCCATCAAAATATGAAAGTGGAAAGACGGCTCCATTTTGCAAATTGATTTTGTGCGCAGCGCTGCCGCTTGAAAAAAGAGAAAGCAAAATGTAGGGAAAATTGCAGCTTTTCAGCATGAAATCGCAAGAAATGTTAGGTAGGTATTTCTCGGAAAACAACGTATTTCTTGGCAATTTTCTTCGGTACTCGTATTTCGTGGAAAATCACGAATGGAGTTGTTTTACAATTGACTGAAATTGTAAAGAAATGTCAAAAGATGGTTTAAATTCCTGACTTCGCTTTATTCAAAACCATTCACTACAGAACACAAAAAAGACACTGCCCTGGTGTTTGACGAGTAACAGATATGGTTCTCAGCCCAGTAACCATTTTTGTGCTCCATATGGTTAAGTAGGTCCCGCCTACGTTCCGGCGGTGCGCTCTCTTTTACTCGGTCTATGTTTCACACAAGACATTAGATTATTTGCAGTTTCTAGGTACCCACCCAGTATCCACCTCGGCCTGTCTTTTGGCCAATCTAGGCCACAACTTTAGGATTTGCAAACGGTCTGTTATTTTCTGTTTCTTCGAGAGATTCACAGACAAATTAAATTCTCCAAGAGGCATAAAAGGCATATCCGAGGCCTACAGCATATATCCACGAACCTTTGATGTATGAGGAGAGTTGAACAGTCCCTTCGTAAACCATGCGGACCATTTCCGCTGCAGGTGTGGCGGAAGAAGCAGGCTGTGGGAAAAAGGAAAAAAACATAACTGACAAAAACAGAGGTGGCGGGATATGAGCACACTTCCGTGGGCAACAGCATCGCAACAGCCAATCCCGTCGTCTGAATTTGTGAATTTGTGACATCATCAATTTTGGCATTTTTGCCTTGCCATCGCTTTTTGCCATTTGGCATGCTTGCCACCGCTTCGCAACACAATCTTGGGTTGCAATAGGGTTAGAACAGGCCAGGTTTGGTTGGGTTAGTTCAGGTTAGGTTCGGTTTGTTTAGGTTTGGAAAATTAAATGTTGAATTGGCTGGAATTCCCAACAACCAATCAGAGATGCGCTTGCGGAAGTGGATTGGAAATAAAAAAAATATGCGGGATATGACTGGGCACATTTTATTGCAACCCAGTGGTAACCATCCCACCATCTTAGGTCTCCTTCATTTCTCTTGTCAGCCATAGGCCCAATCATATTTCACCAGGTTTGGAACTTAAGTCATATTATTCTACTACTTTATTGAATTTCATCTTTAGCTAGGAATGTGCAGGCATATGGGTACCTACCCACCCACTTAAGTAAAGAATTGCCAATTGCCATTGGTCGAATTCATGAAGAAAGCGATGATCGCCATTCAGACTCCATACCCAGAGAGGGAACGTAATTACCGAGGTACTGATCAAAAGCACAGCCGGAAAACTACAAAAAAGCTCTGCCACTTAGTGCTCCATGGGAGTGCTTTTCGTTCAGCAGGAGCACCCGACAATAATTTTCGTGACCTGCTTGATGGACGAAGTGCCCTCCTTGAGTGAAGAAGTACATCCTTGATGGACAAAGTATCCTCCTTGATGGACAAAGTGCCCATCTTGATGGACGAAGTGCCCTCCTTGACGGAACAAGTGCCCGCTTTTATAGCCGAAGTGATGGATGAAGTGCCCTCCTTGACGGCCAAAGTGCCATCCTTGATGGACAAAGTGCCTCCTTGGTGGAAGAAGTGCCGGCATTCTTCTAGTGTGTGATCCTATCATTTGATGCGATACCACATTCAAGTCATTCACGTGTAAGGCAGCTTAATTTTGAAGAGAGAGAGACGAGAGCACGGATTCGTGTGTGGAACTGAGGTTGATGCTCAGTGGGATTTGTGCTCCCTCCCGTTTGCCAATCTTTTCCTACCTAACCATTTCTCAGATTACCTCCACCCACCATAGGAGTACTGCTGCAATTTGGCAAATTACCTGCTGCTGCGGTAATAAAACTTTGATACGCGGGAAGTCACTTGTCGAGTCATCAGAAGAAATGAATCTATTGAATTCCTGAGCTCCTTTGACTGCTGACAAGAGGTCAATTGCAAATGCATGGATTCAATGGGGCTTCGTTTGAACTTTGACATCTTCCACATGTCTTCCAGGAGAGATTGAGAGGGGGAGAGAGATCAAAGTAAAGAGAGACGTGCAACAGGAAAGCCAACCTGTTCACTGTCTCTCTCTCCCTCTTTCTCCCTCCGTCCAGCTTTGGCCTCACAGCAGAAGTTAACAAGAGGTAAACCGCATACCTGTGCATGGAAACCCCACTGCAAAGAAGGTTGACACGCGGCATTGCCTGCTCTCTCCCCCTCCCCCTCTCCCTGGAGTGCGAATTGTCTGATGAAACAGAGAGGCAATTCAAGAGAGGCAAGACAAGAGATCTCTCACCAAGAAATTCACAAAATATTAAGCTGCCTTACACGCGACCATCTTGAATGTGATATCGCACCAAGTGATAGGATCACACGTGAGAAGAATGCCGAAGTGCCCTCATTGATGGATGAAGTGCCCTGCAATTCTTGCTGGTGTCCATTTCGAGAAACCGTTCCTGCTTTTTTTAGGGGGACACTGAGCACTGGGCTAAAGTTATCTTCGGCTTCAATTATAAATGCTGGCGAAATTTCCACAAAAAGTCCAAATTTCAATCTTTCTGAGCCCAAAAAGTCCAAATTTCACAAGTTCAATGATTGTTAAAGAATTCAGGCCATTGTTACAGGCAGTGTTGCCCATGCACCTTGAAAACCCTTGCCAAAGTAAGCATGAAAAAATCAACAGCTGGTAGAAGAACAACTCACCTTCCCTGAATCCTGCTTTTGCTTCCCCCCAGTCGACAAGCAATCATCTCTGAGCCAGGAATTTGACCAAAGAACATGCAAAGATTTTGCATTGTGCTTCAAGAATTCCTTCAAAACAAGTTCAGAGCCCAGGAGTATCTGAACCAGATCATTGGCTCCATTTCTAGCCATTCAGTATCGCACCAGTACCTACTTCCACCTACAGTAGGTACACCTGTCAATTTGCACTGACAAAAAAGGAACAGAGAGAAATTTCACAATCGTGCGAAAATGGAACAACCTGTAAAAAAAAAACAATAGAAAAATAAGGAACCAAGCCAGGACACTTATAATGTCAAAATAAAAAAATGACAGGCCAAAAGAATGTCCGAATGGCTCAGGTGTGATCTGAAGTGGGTCAGTCGGTGGGCATGTACCTGGGTCGTTGGAAGACAGGTACCTAGGTCGTTGGAAGCGGAATATTTGGAAGTCGATTCCAAATATTCTTCGAATGACGCATTGATTCACAATGGGAATCGATCGAGTTGATTCCCAATGCTCTTCAAATGAACTTTTTGGAATTTGCACGAACGAAGACAGATTCAAGATAATGTCAGGAATTGGAATAAATTGTGCTCAAAGAATTGTTAAGATTCGACAAAATAGGAATTGGGTGGAATCTAGGTACTGAGATTGTGATTTCCCCACAATTTTGTTCAGTGGATACCTAGGTACCTAAAATTAGGGCTGTGCGAATCGGAATTCGAATCGAATCCCTCGAATCGAATCCAAGTTGTTCGAATCTCGAATCGAATCCGAATCTATTGCCCAGTTTCGAATCGAATCATTTCGAATCGAATCGTCCAAGATTCTAGATTTTCGTATCGAATCTTTGAATCGAATCAAGAGTCGCACAGTCCTATGACTACTGGCTTTCTTCGAACGAATTGCAATTCCTAATTCTCTCTCACAGAATGATGTTGGCTGTTACCATTCGCATTTTGGTGCCGCAGGCAGAAGTTTTAAATTTTTCCAAATCCTAAAAAAAATTCTCGAATCGAATCCTCTCGAATCGAATCCCAAAAGTTCGAATCTCAAATCATCTTCGAATCTCGTTTTACCTTCGAATCGAAGCGAATCTCGTAACTTCGAATCGCACAGCCCCTAAAACCTAAAATCATCAGTCACTGCAGGTGCATGCTGTTCTGCTGCATTTACCAAACCCTGTTATTTCATAGGATGGATACTTGCCTGTGCCTATAATGAGACGTTTTGACTCTGAGAAGATCACATTCATCACGGTTCTGATCGGGTTCTGGCAAACAGGGCTTTGCGAACAGGAACAGTGGTTTTGTGATTTTTTTTTTCATTTTCGGCAAAATATTTTAATTAGACAATCCATTTTTCATTTATTTTATTCGCGTTTTTGAAAAATTGAAATGCGTAAAACAAAAACAGAATTTTGTTTTTACGATCGAATAGGTACCCACCTACTGTTTTGTTTTGGCATTTTGGGAACAAATGTGCATTTTATTTTAGGGTTAGGCATTCTGATGGGTGTCCCAATAAAAATGCAAGTGAAATTCGTGGGTATCACGTGTTAAAAATAATGTTCGTGCACTTTCACATACTGTTACACTAGTTGCTGGATATTGTTCAGCAGAGCATGAAGTGTGTCTAGGCTGACTCCTCGAACATGATGACTCATGGTAATCATGTTAGAGGAGTCAGCAATGATTTCCATGGTGACCGCACATGAACAGTCAGGTCAGTGGGTCTGTCTGGAAAATTACGTGTAACATTCTTTCGAAGATGTTCAGATGTGAGGCCTGGGAGGGGGCAGGGCTGCAAAAAGTCGGGAGCACGGGAGCATTGCTCCCGGGACGGTTGTGGGCCGACTGGGATCGAAATTGGGCTGGAGAGCAAAAAAAAAGCTCACCAACTTTCGTCCGGGATGGCAAGACATGAAGATTGGCGAGCGAAGTAAACTTTTCAGATTTTTCAACCGGGACCGAAGACACAGGCTGACCAGCAAAAGAAAGCTGACGAGCAAAAAAAAGCTCATCAAGCAAAATTTGACCAGGCTCCAAAATCCATGCTCCAGGGCTCCAAACGACTTTTTGCAGCCTTGGGAGGGGGTTGCTCACGTTGGCCTGAGTCGTGCGAAACCGGTGCCCAATCTTGCTGGAATCTAGTAACTATCAAACCCACAACGATCCTATGTTGAAACTTTACTCGTACAGCCTCTTTAAAATCTGACGGAAACATTTTGGTAAAAAGTCGCGCAAAAATGAAGCCCCTTACATTTCCAGTGAAGATCAATCTGCTCCTTTTCATCAGAAAATGACACAAACCTACACTATTAATAGCTAATCCAGGAAGGAAGATATGGCAGGAGGAAGTTTCTTGTGGAAACGAAATTTTGCAAAAAATGCAACATTCAAGTAGGTACCCTGTACATCAAAACTAGACACACCAGGAAGCTGAAAATTGGCGGTTTTCTGTCACATGTGGGGTACCTACCTACTTACAGCATTCACGTCAATTTTCAGCAAAATCGGGCGACACAACGTTTCTTGCATGGTTAGGTAGGTAACAATGTGGAATTACCCACGAATTGAATGACTTTTGAATGAGGAAGACAGGACCTGGCATGCTGATGATTTTGTTTTTTCATGCCGCATCGGATTTTGGATTGTGAAAAATTAATTCCTTTGAAAGATGAGCTGGATTCAATGAGCTGCGATCACAGTAAAATTTTGTTCTCATGCACCCCAATTGAATCGGTACAGACATAGATATTCTGCTATGATGAGTACCTATAATGCTTACGTTTTACAATGATTGCTGAGCTGATTCGCAAAGCATTGTCTTTGGCTAATGACTAGGCCTACATGTCGCATTCATCGGCAAGCTTATGAGCTTTCGAATGCTGGTTTGTAATTGCCATGTGTTAATCTACATTGCAAGCAAATCTTAGGGCAGGACCATTGTTGAAAAGCAATTATCACCTACCTGATAATTGACTTGTTTTCAAGTCAAGTTTGCCGATGTGATACCACCACCTCCCAAGACACGGCACACCTAACACTCACCCGCAGCAGTTTAGGTAATTAGATTTGCAAAAATCAAATGACAAATTGCTGGCTGGTACCTACCTACATGAAAGTATGTGTAATACTGATGAATCACTCAATGGTTGCATAATTGCCGACATGAGCCTGAATTTGTGTATCGCAGACAATTCCTCGGCTCATTTGTTATCTTGCTCCGAACGTCGCCTGGTTGCCTCGTTTCTGAAAGATAATACGACCTGGTAAGTATTCGTATTGTGTAAAGATGTTAGGGCCTATTTGGTTTATTATTCCACTGAACGTCACATGGCATCTTCGGATGTCCCAACCCGTGTATGAACCTGGGAAAATAATCGAATATCTAGTTAGCGTCTATATTTTCCAGTGTTTTGCTATGTGCTCAGCATCGGCACTGAAAAATTAATAATTGCCGCTTGAACTCAACAAGAGCCAAAAAATTGCCATTAAAAATGAAACGTCCAAGATCCAATAAAAATCTGCAGATTGCATCTTGGAATTTGACCCCCCACCCCGGAATACCTCATCAGTGCATCTAATCCCTCACATCTTTGAACACAACGAAATATCCTGAGATATTTCAACTGCTCATCCTCTGCACTTGCCCCATATCACCAGGATTTCAGTAATCTTTCTGTTGTGCACTGCAATAAAACCCTGGTGATATGGGCCAAGTGCAGACGTTGAGCATATCTCGGGCTTTTATCTCGGGCGAGAATATCTCGGGTTTTTACGTTGTGATCGCACACGTAACACATGTATGGTCAAATTAGCAATGACACGGTCCTTTTTTACGTTCTTGACGAATGGATTCTCCAACTTCCGACACCAGCCAACTTTTTCTTTCGGTCTTCTGACGTGCAACTCAACAGACCCATCGCGAGACTGCAGGTGAAACGCATTGGAGACCTCATGGAGCTGGAGTCATCTCAAACCTTTTGAACATCGGCCAGTAAAGAACCATGTCGCTAAAAATAAAAAAAATTAGGTAGGGTAATCGACGAATATGCGGCCCACAGAATTTGGTGGGTCCATGAACAGCCGAATATTATCTATCATTACCTAATCCAACCAAACCTAACCCGACCAACCTACTCTCAAAGGGTTATAGGTATGGTTGGGTCAGGTTAGGTTATGTTAGAATAGGTTAAATCAGGTTATGTGAGGCCGTTTATGTACCCACCAAATCCGGTGGGCTGCATATTCGACGATTACCAAAAATAGTCCATCCAAAATTAGCAACTCATTGTCTACCCGGGGAATAAAGGCTCAAAAATGGACAGAAGTGCAAATCTGTCGCATTTGAAGCGTTCACATCTGTGGATTGATGTCTATGATATAAAGTCAACCAAACTTCGTCCGTTCAATTTTTGGGACAAAATTCGTACCCATCAAGAATCACTTGCAAATATTGTCCACACGTTTCATGTGTTAGTTGCAGTAATTGCAGCCAGCGACAGCCACTATTTGACCACGTGGTGTAGGAATTTACAGTTTTGCAGTTTTGAACTTTTCGCAGTTTTTAGTTTTTCCTTGTTAGCACCCTGTGGGTACCTGCTTTTATAATGCCCTTCACAGCCATGCCTTTTGACCAACTGCGAATCATTTTTTTTACTGCCGGCGCAACCGCAAATCCGATGAATCGGAGTAACCGCGCCGAGAAAAATAAAAAGAACAGTCCCCCAAGTGGGAGAAGTCGGGCCGATATTCCACATTGCATCCCAGATTTGAAAAACCGAGTTGGTTTTTGGGTGTGGGTGCGAAAGGGAGAATGATTGAAGGAGGTGCAAAAATGGTACGAAAATCGCATATGTTTTAAAATTGACTCGAAATGGTGCCTGGAAATCTGGTCTAATCTAAATCGTTGCGCAAAAGCCATCGGCGTCGGTCTTTTATGACATTTTATGACTCTGGGCATTGTGTTCTTCGTTCCCGCCGGCAGGGGGCCAGCGATGGCTTCAGTAGGATATTTCAAAAAAAACCTCAGAACCATACAATATTAAACAAGGACAACCACTGGTGATTTATGAAAACCGAATGCAGGTTATGAGGCAAGAAATGTGACACTCTAACATTTACATGCTGACACAATCAGGGGGTGTGTATATAATTCAGCAACGGAGTAGCATGCAGCTTTGTGAGCACCCTGCGTGCAATAGTTTGCAAACGAATCCATTTTGTTACCTGAGTCAAGCCTATCTATTAGATGAAAAAAACGCCAGCCAACGAAAGAGCTCAGTAGTACCACACCCAGAAGGTGTAAAAAGTTGGTAATCACCTCCTCCATGTTGGTAATTACCACCACCATGTTGCTAATTACCTCCACCATGTTGCTAATTACCTCCACCATTGTGGAGGTAATTAGCAACATTTTTGCAACCCATGCTGACGACTGTGCTGGCAGCAAAATTTGCTGGTCCGTGTTTTTGATCAGAGTGCATGGGAATGAGTCTGAAAATTTGAACACCCAATACCTATGAAACCAGTAGATAATTAACTTTAGCCTATTTTATGCCTGAAAGCCTAGAAGCAACATGACTCACACCTGCCCTAGGTAGTGCAGGCATGACAAAAACCTGGGCCTGAAAACAAGTGACAGAAATTAAGGAAATTATCCATGCACAGCCATGATTCATAATGCTACATAGGCCTAATATCCCATATGGCCAACCTGTGCCTTTTTGCAAAGCAAGTTAGTAATTAATTTTTTTTCTTCGCCTCATTTGTTATCTTGTTCTGAACGTTGCTGGTTGCATCGTTTGTGAAAGATAATACGACCTGGTAAGTAACGGCGACATCGCAATACTGCATTGTTTTTTGTTATTCTCATTTCATGTGTGTCAAATCTATAGGTACCCACGATGAAAAACCTCTGTAAATTACTACCGATTGTGAAAATACGAAAAACAGAAGAAATTTATGCACAAATTTGTGCATTTTGGCCCCATGATGGGGAATAAAATCGAGGAGGCTTGTCCAAAGGTTCGGGGATCAATCCTGACAGGATAAAAAAGTGCTATTTTTTACATCGGGGCTGGCTTCCAACCCTTTCATTCAAAATCAGAATTTGAATCACACAGTCGCCAAAAATATACTTCAATGTACAGGGCAATCTCGATTGACCGAACCCAGATTCCATATTACAGCCCTGTGCACAAGTGGATGAAAAAGCTCTTTCAGAACAGACTTGTCCCTCTCTGCTCCTTCAGAATGATCAAGACTGCGGGGTGTGACTAAAACGCTGAACCTGCTTGTCTTGCTTGTCCTGCTGGAAACCTGCTTGTCCTGCTGGTAATGGTCAAATAGGTTAGGTTATCCTAACCAAAACTAACCTCACCTAACTCTAACCTAACCCTTACCTGGCCATTTCCAGCAGGACAAGCACGACAAGCAGGTTCAGCGTTTTTGTCACTTCCAGACTGCGCATGGCGGTCCCCTTTTTTCTGTTCAGAGTTGTATTTCACCTTGGTTTCTGGGAGGAATTTCCACGTTCAACTTGCTGGAAGCCCCTCCCACAAACCAAGGTCAAATGTATCTCTGAGGGAAAAATGGAAACATCCACCACATGCAGTCTTTCTCATGGAGCTGGAAGGAGCAGAGTGGAACAAAAATGAGCATTAACAAGAATGGACCTGCGCTGTTACTTATAGCATGACCATCTGATTCCAGTTGATTCTGGATGACCTGGACCAGTTGGATCCCTATACCCCGCCGCTTATACGGAAAATTCGATAATCCGGACGCACCTGGTTTATTATGAACCGGATAATCGAGATATCACTGCATACGCGAAGTACCAGTTGGTATTTACACCAGTTAGGCCCAGTTGGTGTTTTAATGAGCATTGCAACCACATCACACCTACATTTTATTTTGCATTCCCCTTTTCAGTTAGCTCAACCGTACCGATTTCTTTTCCGGAAGTTGTCGATATGACGGAGAATTTGGTTAACACATCGCCGCCGGATGTAAGTGTGGGTAGATTGTTTCAAAATTGGGTACTAAAGTCTGTTCATTTTCAGAATGGTCCGTGCCCTTTTTGCAGTCAGGGATGTGCAAATTAAATTTGAGCAAAAATCGGGAATCGTAGATCTTGAGCCGGTGGCCTCAATTTTCGAAACTCTGCCAGTTTTCACCTCTTAATCTTTTGTTGATTCAATTTTTCGGAGGTTGTTCAATTTTCTGTGACCACGATCTGTCTGGTTTGCTTGTCGTTCCGCTCCTGCTTTTAAAATGTAGGGACACTTCTGGTGTGCAGCGCTGAACCGAAACTTCGCTGGCCATCCCGTGGCAATTGGCATCGACCTGCAATGGCGTGAGGCCACATCTGCTGTTGTTGCCATCAACTGGAAACCCGGCACACGTATTCATGTCTGGAAAATTTCAAAATCATGTTTGGGTTGCTTTCCATCTGCGATATGTTTTGTTTTGTCGAAGTCCATCATCGATGTTTCATTGCCAAACTTTAACAAGCATTTTTTTCTGTTTGGGATCCTTACCAGGTGACCCTAATTCAGAGGGTCGAGAGAGTTCAGCGTAGAGCAGCGCGTTTTGTGTCTGGTTGTAATTTGCCATATTTCAGTGTGTCAGCTATGATTGCTGAATTAGGGTGGGTTTAGATGGCTCGAAGAAGGGGTGATGCCAGGTTGATTGCCCTTTTTCTTGACCTCAGTTAATGTTGGAGGTTCGTCTGACCAAAGGGATTTTTACTTCCCGCCCAATACTGGGGAAGGGGTGATAATGATTACAAGCTTCGAGTTGGGCATCTTTAGTCGGTAACCTTGGGAAGTACCCTTCATTGTAAGGACATCAGGACAGTGAGAGATTGGAATCGATTCGATGCTAGCATTTTTTTTTTGGGTGGAAATGATATTTCTGTCCATACCTTTATGGTTATCCTCTTACCTCAGTTCACACAAGACAGCACTGGAAATAAATGTAAGCCTCTCTTCATCCCCTCCCGCCTGTTAATTTGCTCCGGATAATGTCCAAGCAAATTAAATAATTGTTTAAATGTCTATCATAGCTCTAAAAAGACAATAATTGTTGAAACATCGTTACCAGCACACAGGAAACAACCTAACGAAATGCGAGGTTTATTTTCGGCCATTTGAATAAACCTACCTATTTGATCAAACAAATTGTAACATGAATGTGGGATTGTTTTGTTTCGAAATGAATGTAAATGTACTTTGGGACTTGCTTAATAAAAAAAAAAAATAAAAAAAAAGAAAAAAAAATAGTTCCCCCAAATGTATCCACAAAGTCCTTATGGAAAAATGTTTATTTAGGTCGAAGTCCATCATCGAGTCACGGCGGCTCAGGGTTTCATCAGTGGGTTGTGGAATCATCATCTGCTCAATACGATTGGTTCCAAATTGTCGGTGAGTTACCTACACTTCAGTATTTTTCCGTGGTCTGTTTTGATGGGATTCACAGGCACAGCTCTCTTTTTCAGCAGATCCTGTACCATCTTGCGCCAGCATCCCCAGTCGTTCAAGCGATTAAGCAGAAGCATTTCTGACCATTTTTTGAAATTGCGTCACTTGCCGTTGAGCCGTGCATTGCCCTTGCAGAGCAAAAATGATCACGTCACTGTTTTTGTGTTTCAAGTCACAGGTTCATCAAATTTTGGTTTTCCGTCAACTTTTTGAGCGTTGAATCCTTCCTGCGCGGTCACTTGCCTGGAAGATGCTGTCTAACTGAAAATCTGAGTCCTTTGACGACATATATGGGACAATGAGAAGGTTGGAAGGTCATCATGCCTTCTGCAGCACAAAAACCATTATATTCGCATGGGACAATGTCAATGCCCTCCATTTTTAAGATGACGCCAAAGTTTAACAACACCTAAGTAGAAATAACGTCATATGTTATTTAGATGCCACCGCAGGCCTTCATTATTGAGAAGAAGTTGCCTATGCACAAGTCATTGAGACATGTCATGTGAGGTACCTCCTCGTATAATTTCAGCGAAATTATTCCGGAATTGAGAAATCTACACACAATTTTGACGTCTCTTCGTCTCTTTTCGTCACTTGTTAAATCTCTTCGATCATGGTCCCCCACTAGGGCTGTGCGAATCGGCATTCGAATCGAATCCCTCGAATCGAATCCGAATCCATTGCCCAGTTTCAAATCGAATCATTTTGAATCAAATCGTCTAAGATTCGAGATTTTCGAATCGAATCAAGAGTCGCACCGTCCTGTGACTAGGTACTGGCTTTCTTCGAAGTAATTGCAATTCGTAATTCTCGATCACAGAATGTATGTCGGCTGTTACCATTTGCATTTTGGTGCCGCAGGCAGAAGTTTTATTTTTTTTCGAATCCTGCAAAATTCTCGAATCGAATCTCGAATCCTCTCGAATCGAATCCCAAAAGTTCGAATCTCGAATCATCTTCGAATCTCGTTTTTCCTTCGAATCGAAGCGAATCTTCGAATCGAATCGCACAGCCCCCCACTGCATGGTCAGTGCACCTTTTTCACGCAGCTGGAAAGAGACTGTACATACTGCTGGCAAATGCAGCTGGTGCATCAGTATCTCGCTGCGTAAGTTCACCGAGCATATGCCGAACAGCTCTGTCACAGCGCTTGATGCAAGGCGAACCATTCCCCATTATGGTGTACCGGAAAGGTGAAAGGAGGCATGGTACCTGACTTCTTCTGGATGTGGCAGCTGGGTTCACTAATATTTGCGCAGGGCCGGCAATCACTGGTACGGTTGTATCATTAGGTACATTTGCTTCATTGTTTCATCGCCATCATGATATCGTCATCTGTTCCTTTTCTCATCCAGGTACCTGTTCTTTTTCTTCCGTACCTATTTCGATTTTATTCACTTTTTTTGCATATTTTTGACCGAGATCGTGAATGAGTGTGTGTGTGTGCTGGTTGATGATTCTTGATTGTGTGTGTTCCTGTGTGTGATTGTTGTGTGTCTGTTAGTGAATGCTATACTCGGCCTCGCTACATTCCGATATGTTTTCCGAACTCCTGTCCTCTCCTTGCCCTTCCTTCCATTCCCCTTACGTATTCGTATAATGCAGCCGACGGTCGCGTGTCCGTCCCTTCCCCCAGTTCCCTTTCCCAGAACCAGATACTTTGCCGTTTTTGCAGAACTTTGCTGTTCTCCATTGATGATTGCCTCAATGGTGTGAGAGCCCGTTGAAAAAAGCACTCAATACCAAAACACGCACCATCAGTCTATTTTCATGCCTAAAATTTCTAAATATTGCAGATTTTTCCTTATCAGCGAGCGACACTGCGCAATTGGATGGAAGTCATCTTTCCAAAGAGTATGACCTCTTTCATTGGTGGCCAATTCTGTAATATCCGTTCGACGCTTGCTGTTTGGCGCCATTTTGGTGTGACTGGAAGTGGAATATGTCCAAGCCTCGTAAGTCATTGATATCCTAACTATGTAGGTACGTTGAACTCAACCTTTGTGCACAATTCCTCAATAAACATCTTTCTACCAATGTAAATGTGTCATTCCATATGTCATTTGTAATCTTCAGTGAGATTCGGTCACCTGCTGACACTGCCAGACTGCAGGAAAATCCAGAGAGAATCTCTATGTGGTGTGAGAAGTGGGGGATGAGGCTCAATTTGGCTAAAAAGTGTATGGTACCTAGTGTCATCCACAAAAAGCCCATTCTGCAATAGATATTCTTTATCAAACACTATCCTGCCAAAAGTTGACAAGGTAAAGTATCTTGGAGTGACCTTCACCAAGCACTTAGCTGGAACGAACACATGGTCGTAAATGCCATTGTTAATAAAGCCAACTCAGCCTTGTTTTTGTTAAGCGTGCCCTTCCAAAGGCAATTAGGGCGTAAAGTAGAGGGTTTATTTTGCCTTGGTCCGATCTTTACTCGAATATGCAAGATCTGTTTGGGATCCTTATTATGTTACCAGAGAGAAAAGTTGGAGAAAGTGCAACGAAGAGCCGCTCGTTTTGTCACCAGCAGGTGCGCTCCCTTGGAGAGCGTCTCATCTGTGTTGGTGGATCTTAGTTGGAGCTATTGGCAACACCAAAGCCCATATTTGCATAGTGCAAATATTAATGTATCCCCTTTTATGGTGGTGTTAATATTTCTGTTATGTTGGTCTTGACATTAAAATGACAGTAGGTAATGCTGACTTCTGAGGTTGATCTTATTATTGGCATAAACGATGCTGGATTTGAAGTTGACATTAGCTTTGACATGGCTGTTGATGTCGACAGCGGTGTTAATAATGATAATGATGCTGACATCGACGCTCACAATGCTCGTTCATAGGTCCCATATGGTTTTTCTCACAAGACCTACAAGAACTGGGCAGCGTTTGGCATCGCGTCCACCGATGCTACTCGACGAACCCGACAACGTAAGCCGCCGTTCCCTTCGCATGGAATTGGTAATGATCCTTCCGCAGGTTCACCTACGGAAACCTTGTTACGACTTTTACTTCCTCTGGGGAAGTAAAACCGTGGGGAGTTCAAGTCAAGGTTTAATTTGCGCCCAGGCGTAAATGTGGTCCCCTGCCCCGCCGCTTCGGAAAAATGTGAGGCAGGGGGTCAAATTTATTCCTCGGCACAATTTAGTCCCGACTTGAACTCCCCACGGTCAACGTACTGCTGAATGGTGTCCACCTAGGTAGGCCTACTTGAGGGAATCTGTCTGCCCACTTCCTATGGTGTCCGTCCACTATAAACTATGTTGGGGGCCACAGGCAGTAAAAGCCATTGGACGTGGTAAACCCCGGTCAGACATGCATCATTTTTTTGCCTCGGCAATTACCACAACAACAATCAAGTCGTCGTGTTCTTTCACCGAGGCAGCATGTATCTTTTTGTGTTCAGATAAGACGCCGTCGTGATCGGCAATAAAAAAGAAAACATGGTTTCAAGCGTAGCCATAGATGATGAAGTTGAACAGCTGAGACCGCCATTGTGAAATTTCGAAGTTCAAGGAGACTCCCGCCAGAGCGCAGGTCGTTCGAAACAAGACGGGAAAAGGAACAACTGAAGCTTTTTGACGCTGATCAGAGATGAGCGCTTTGTCCGTGTTTTTGATGATTCATTCCCCACCTAACCCATCCAACATCCAAGTGTGCACTGTTGTTCTCTGCTGAGCCTCCCCCACAGGCTCTGTTGACTCATGTTGATTGTTGCGATTCTCAGGACGAACGGTGCGGCTGCCTCTTCTTGCTCCCTCCATCCCTGGCTTTAGGCCATCCTTTCTCTTGCGGCCTGGCCTCCATCATGTGCTGCCTGTGCCGCCCACTCGGTCAGTCTCCAAGGTGTGTTCGTCGTGGTCTGCCTGCTCGCTGTCACCAGTGTGTCGTTCCGAGTTCCTGCGTTTCTGCTGTTTTGTGTTCTTGGTGGTGATGATCCGAGTCGAAATGCCTTCCTGTTTCGTGCCAGGCTGATATTCCGGACATGACCATGTCGCTATCCAAAATCAGTTTTTTTCGACCTCCAAAAAGTCCCGAAATGGCAAAAAAATGAGAAATGGCAAAAATCAATTCCTCGGAAAGATTTTGTCCTTTCGAACAAATCGTACATTTGCGAGAAGCATTTTCATCAAGTTTAATCATAACAAGTGATCAAGTTGTTGTTGCTGGCGAAAAAGTAGAACTGCCGCGGGGCAAGCCAAAACTGGCAACTATCACCATCAAACTTTCAGCGGATAAATGTTCGCCTGGCAATTCGACTATTGAGCCGTTCAGTGGCCGATGGTTTGCTCTTTTACCGGCAACTTGGCAAAGAACAGTTTCAGGGAAGCGAAGGAACCGAGCATTTTACTCGCGACATGAATGGTTTATTCGATGCGCTAAATTCCAAAATTCCATCAAACGGACTAAGGAAAAATTGAACACATCATGTTGTCATCAAGCGCTGGATTCCCTTCTTGCAGACAGAGACTACAGCAATACATTTGCATCCGATCGAACTCTTGAATCACTACGAGTAACTCTGCGCAGCACCCTGGAAATTGCAGAGGATGTTTGGAGCAAAGGGTTCAGTTTTCTCCTTTCTGCCAAACTTGGACAAGATCCCCTTGAGCGCCATTTCGGTATCCTGCGGCAAATTTCGGCCAATGATCATCATTCCGTGGTTGATTTATTGCACATTCATGCACCTACTTCAGACGATTGATGTCCCCTTGAAGAATACCTTTTCTCGCTCTGCGAATGTCGAGGCAATTAAAGAAAAGCCACTGACATCGGTCGTCAACCAAATCCGCCTGTTGGCCAAGAAATCCTCTGAAGAAAATGCCGAGATTCATCAGCTCATTGAAAGTGAGTTGGTCGGAAAAGTGAACTTCGCGTGTGAGAGCCCATCAGTGAACACGTCGTAAAATGTCATAGAAAACGGCTGCATGGCCACAGACTGCATAATATTCCATTTGTGCATTTACTTGGTGAAAAAAGCTGAGTCTTTCACTGTTTGCGCCACATGTTTTGCATCGCTTTCAACCAAACCAACCGATTCGGAGACTGTTTCCTTGCTCACAAAAACAAAGGAATACAATCCAGAGAAGGAAAGCCTCAAGTACCCCAACGTGCCACTTTTCAACATAATGAAGCAAATTGAATTGTCTATCTCCGCTAAACTGACCAGTGTCGACTCGCTGTGGTGTGACGTGATTCGCGATGCCATTGACAGCATCAGCATGAACGAAATTGAAGCTGGAAAATCGGCTGGAAAAAAATTATTCAGGTTCGCCGAACTCAAAAAAGACATTTTTGATGTTTGTTTTCGTTTTTTTTCCTCTCTAACGCAGACGATCCAAGAAAACCGATTTCAGCGAGAAAATTGCACACATGTTAATTATTACTTCCGCTTTCCAAAAATATAAATTTCGTGAAAATCGGCCGGATAGTTTTGAAAATAATGACAAAAATCGAAAGTCTCCGCCGAGAAAACTATCTGCAGCGTGCGAAAAGGAACAAAGCGGCCAGCGTGTTGCGATGCTAGCGACAATGCGCGGCCAAACACAGGCAACTCAGCGACCACCGAAGCTGTTCAACTTCATCATCTATGGCTACGGTTTCAAGTGCAAACCATCGGTGCAGAGAAATTGCGGTGCAGTTTTAGAAACCCATGGTGGGTATTGTCAAGAAATGTGGCCAGAAAAATAAAAATAAGAGAACACGAACCAGGTCAGGCGACGTGAAGATTCCAGCATGGCATTGTCCAGATGATGACAGTTTGACAGCAGGCTCGGATGAATAGACAACACAACAACAAGAAATCAATTTGGTCACAAATGTATCAATTTCGGTAGGTACCTCAATTTTTAGTGCATGAAAACATGGAAAAACATTGAAAAAAGGAAAAGGCACAATTAGCATAATATCTCCAAGGAAGTGAAATGGGGGCATGATCAAAGAAACCTATAGGTATACCTACCTGATTCACGACCTGTCTCGTCAGGTGTTCCCCAGGGTACAGTACTGGGTCCTCTGCTTTTTCTGCTTTATATGAACGATCTTCCTTCCCGGCTTAAGTCGGACGTAAGGCTGTTTGCAGACGATTGCGTCATTTATCGAACAATAAATGGAGACGGGGACTGTCACCTCCTTCAGGCTGATCTTGACGAAGCATCTGCTTGGGCTACCAAGTGGCAGATGGAATTCAATCTAACTCTTCACTAAGAAAACTGCAGATCCTACAAAATCGTGCAATAAGAGTGGTTTTTGGTCTCGGGTACAATGCTCCTGTAGCATCAGTCATGTTAAATAACGATTGCCTAAACATTAGTCAACTAGTTCGTTATCAAATCTTAATCTTAGCATTTAAAGAACTGAATCATATCTCACATAATGACCTTCTTCCTGCAACATTTTATCAGGGTCATTACAATCTCAGATCATGTGATGAATTGTCACTTGCCATAACCTCTAGAATAAGGACCAACTTTGGTCTTTTTTCCTTTGGTTTCCTTGCTGCCAAATTCTGGAATGTTTTGCCCATCAACTTGAGAAAAATTAGGTCAATTGGAATTTTCAAGAGAGAGCTGCGACATTATATTTTGCTTCACACTTGAAAACCTGTAATTTGCCGCTGTGTGCGAGTTGTCTTCCCTGAACTTGCTCATGGGAAAATGGGGGGAACACCATTTTTTATGACATCAAGCGAACTGCACAAAACCTTCTCGGATATTCACCTTGACTTTTGCACTTTAATTATTCAATGGAGGACATTCTGTCCTCTCCACTTCACCAACAGGTTTTGCCATTGTTTGCATTATAAACTTTTCAATTTCAATTCAAACTGCATATTCAAATTCCCAGTGACCATGTAAAACTTCTCGGTGTGCTTTTCGATGAACACCTTACTTGGAGCAATCATTTACACTATTTACAAAAGTGTTTAAATTCCTTGATATATACTTTTAGTCGTGTGGCTCCATTTTTACCTCAAAATATTCTCCGTACCCTTTATTTTTCCCTAGTTCATACAAGGATTGTTTATGGGATTGAGGCTTGGGGTTCTGCTTACAAAACCAAAAAAAAAAAAAAAAAAAAAAAAAAAAAAAAAATCTCGAGAAGTGTGTGAGGGTGACCTTTTGCCGAAACATGAGCACATTCCATCATGCCTACACGCTGGATAACCACATACTTAGCGACAATCATGACTACAAATATCTTGGTGTCACACTCAGTGGCGACCTGAGTTGGTCCAAGCATGTTCACAATGTTGCAAATAAAGGCCTATCCCTCGTGGGATTTATAAAGAGAAATCTTGCAAAATGCCCTCAGGATGTGAAGCTAATGGCGTACAAGGCGTTGGTGCGTCCGTCGTTGGAGTACGCGGGGACTGTATGGGACCCAATACATGCAAATCATACAGGCGAATTGGAACGAGTGCAAAGAATTGCCGCCAGGTTTATCTGCTCTGATTACAATAGGACATCCAGCGTCACTGAAATGCTCAACCAGCTTCAGTTGCCGCAATTGGCCAGTAGAAGAAAAGCGGCCCGTTTGGCGATGTCCCAGAAAATTTTATTAAGAAAGGTCTGTATCGGCCTTCCTGACGAAGTAGAAAGAACCTATGCGACTTCCAACAGGCACTCCAACGACCACTCCTTTAGACATATGCTTGTGCATTCGCAGGCATATTCAGGGTCGTTTTTTCCGGACACAATACGGCATTGGAATGCTCTTCCCAAGCACATTGCCGAAGTCGAAAACACCGACTCATTTCGACTACGAGCGCTGGACTACATTCGAGAGAATATTGAACGATCCCAGTGATTGCTTTCGCTACTCACGTGCCACAGGCAATTGCTGTTTGCACGGAATAATAATAATAATAATAATAATAATAATAATAATAATAATAATAAAATAATAATAATAATAATAATAATAATACCTAGGCCTACCTACTACCTACCTACCTACTAGGGCGATAAACTGAGACTCCAGTCCACCAAAATAGATCGGACTGCTCAACTGCTGCCTGGTGTCCACGCCAATGCCTATTGCCTACCGATGTGCCCTCATCATGTCCTTCTTCACGAGTAGGCCCCTATTTATTTTGTAATATCTTCTTTTAAAATGGCACAGGTAAAGTTTCCTTGGGCCTTGAGTGGACTGTGCTTTAAGCAACAAGGTTTTCCTGCACCCAAGTGGTTGGTAGGATTGACAACGAGGTTCAGATCAAAAAAAAATTGTTTATCCGTCTGCAGTTCAGGGTAGGTACTTTGTAATCAAGGAGGTTAGATAAGCCAACTTCACTTTTGATTAGAATGTGTGATCTTTGTGCGGCAACTGGAATGATGTTCTGTCGGTGGCATGCCAACGTTAGTCAATGGACGGAGTCCAAATATTTGGTGAACACTGAGCAGTAGGCAGACACCATAGCTGTCAGAGACGTCAATGGTTGATTTTTAATAAAAAAAACTTCCACTTTTAAAAAAGCGATCACAGCAAAAAGAGATCGGGAACTGCTCTTGCACAATCACTGCTTCGATGTGCTTGCTTTGAGTGAAACATGGCTTCGTGATGACATATGCACAAAAGACTTTTTATCCGGCCTGCCTTACAAGCTTGTCAGAAATGACAGGAGTTTCAGGCGTGGTGGTGGTGTTGCTTCTATAATAAAGGAGAGTGAGGTTTAGAATTATCCATGAGTCCAGGAGTGAACAAAACATTCCTGCACCAGAACAACTGTGGGTTGAAATCCTCTTGCCAGGTGGGAAAATGGCCATTGGGGTTGTGTACAGGCCACCAAATGCTCCACATTCACTGTTGTGTGCTGTTGAAGAGGTCCTGCATCTGCTCTCTGCTACCTACCAGGATTTGGTCATGCTTGGGGACTTTAATGTCAACTGGCTAGATCCTGTCCATCCAGGATGTTCTTACATTTGTCGCCTTGCTTCAGCTTTTGACCTGCAACAAATAATTGAACAGCCCACTCATTTTAGCACAGGGAGCGCTTCACTGATAGACCTTCTTTTTGTCAGCAATGCATGCATGGACAGATTTGTAACAAAAGGGCAGTTTAGCATTCCAGGTATCAGCAGGCATGACTTGATATATGTCTCCTTCCGCTGCAGGAAAAAGCCCGATAAAGCAAGGCTTGTTTCCTTTCGTGATACTCGGAATGTTATCCTTGATGAACTTGACTATTTTTTTGAACATTCTGTTTCATGGAGCTCCTTGTATTCATGCACAGATATAGATGAAAAATTGGCCATTTTGAACTCCACAGTGATTAAAATTCTTGATAAGTTCGCTCCAGTTCGTACTGTCCGGGTGACTAAGCCTAAATGTGGTTGGCTAAGTTTGGATATCACGCGGGAGAGTTTCTCAAAGAAGTTGTATAGGAGTGGTGCTGAAGTGTCAGAGTCCGACCTTGTCAGCCGTGAGAAGTTTTTTCGTGCCTATATTTGTCAGAGGAATAGAGTTCGACAATTGTGCTATAAGTGCAAGATGGAGTTTATAAAGAATAGAGTGGGTGATGCGCAGTCCTCTGGTGATTCTAAGCATTTGTGGATAACACTTAGGCAACTGGGTATTCACCATCAAAAGCAGGATACAAGTCTTTCTATTCCTTTTTCTGCAGAAACGTTAAACAAAAATTTTTCCGTTCAAGCAATACCTGCTTGCCTCAACAATCCAATCCCTGCTACTTTCAAACCTTATGCTACCTCTTCACCCGAACAGACGAACTCCAACTGTGGGCATAAGCCAACAAAGTTTTCATTTGAAATGATCACTGTTGCTGATGTTCGTAGGTTAGTTAAATGCATCACCACGAATGCAGTGGGATGTGATGGAATCTCAATTCGACACATAAAGTTATTGCTTAATACACTTGTGCTCCCATTGACCAATATTGTTAACTCTTGTATTGAACAGAACTATTTTCCTGCTCTTTGGAAGATGTCACAAATTTTCCCTATTCCTAAAAAGCAGAATGTGGTAAACATGACAGATTTGCGGCCCATTAGCATCCTGCCATGCTTGTCAAAGCTTCTGGAAAAGGTCCTTAATGAGCAGATTGTTAAATTTCTTTCTTCAAACAACATCTTGAATCAGTTCCAATCTGGTTTCCGAGCATCCCATAGCACTGGCACTGCTCTACTTCAAGTCATGGATGACTGTTATCGTGCAATTGACTCTTGGAACCTTTTTTGTCTTGTGCTGATAGATTTTTCAAAAGCATTTGATTCCATTGATCACAGGTTGTTGTTGGCTAAACTTGAGCACCTAGGGTTCAACACTCACTCTCTTGCAATGCTCCGCAGCTTCTTTTCAGCACGGCTCCAGCGAGTCCATGTAAATGGCAGAACTTCAGAATTTGCCACTGTCACCAGAGGGGTGCCCCAAGGGAGCATACTAGGTCCGCTTTGCTTTAGCCTCTATGTGAACGATTTTGGAACATTTCTCAATACAAGTAGTTACCACCTGTATGCTGATGATGCACAACTCTATTTGTCTGTACCATCATCCAAACTACCTGAATTTATTCAACATATAAACAGGGACCTTGAAGCCCTTGCCGTTTGGTCAAAGCAAAATATACTTGACATAAACCCTGAGAAATCTCAGGCGATTCTGATTGGTTCTAGGCAAGTCCTACAAAAGCTGAATTTTTCATCCTTGCCTGAAATCATTTTGAGTGGCAAACCCATCACTTGGGTGAAGTCTGTGAGAGATTTAGGTCTGTATTTGGATCAACATCTTAAGTGGGATGCTCATGCTGCACATGTTTGCAGGATGGCATATGCAAAGCTTCGAACACTGACCCCCTTCAAAAGGTGCTTGTCTAAGGAGATGAAGCTGAGACTCATCAAGTGTCTTATCTTCCCTCATTTAGACTATTGTGATGTTGTATTTGCTATGCTGGGTACTGAAGTTCAAGGCCGATTGGACAAGCTAATCAATTCTTGTGTGAGATTTGTGTGCAATTTACGTAAGTTTGACCATGTGAGTTTTGACAGAGGGGCACTCAATCTACCAACGAGGTTGCTGAGGGTTAGATTTCATTATGCCATGCTTATCTATAAAGTTTTAGCCTCTCAAGAGCCACCCTATCTATATCAGAAGTTTCAGAATAGTGCCCATCACCACAGCACTCGGAACAAAAACAATTTTGTAATCCCCAAGCACAGGACTTCAATGTTTGAGGGCTCATTCTCATATCTTGCACCAAAAATCTGGAATGCAATCCCTCCAAATATCCGTAACTCTGTGAATTTGTTAGAATTTAAGCGAAAGCTTGAAACCTTTTTATCTTTGCAACCTGATGTCCTAATGTTTTGATTGTTTGATGTCAACATGTTGTTTCTGCTTTTGATCAATATTGGTTGAGTGTAAGAGAACACATTGTGTTAACTCCGCCATGTTTATTTTGTAAATGAACAAAAGACGTAATAAATAAATAAATAAATTCTTTCAAGGGGCAAATGAGCCTTCCTACATCCTCATGGTCATACATGACCCTTTTCCGGCGATCGAAAATGAACTGTTGGCGATTCCTGATAACAAACATTTGGGTCATTTACCCGGACATCCCCATGGTCGTCGATAAGAATCTAGAGTCCCAGCGTGTCAGATGTTCCATCCTCGTCCCTGACCGCCGCGTCAGAGGTGCCAGTGGTACTTCCAGAGGTGCCTTCGTTCGCAATACGTAGGACGCTCTGCTCCTTCCCCTCTCTACGCGGAGGTCACGCTTCCATCACTCTAGGGTGCACTCCTGCGCCTATATGTTACCCTCCCGCGCTTGGGGTGCGCCTCCTCGCCCAGCGCTGGAGTACTCCCGCCCTGGGTTTAGCACCTCCACTTCCCGCCTGTCTAAGGCCCCTCCATGCAGGCCCACAAACCCTCAACGCGACAGCGTGCTCAACAGGGTGGCATGAGCCAATGTCATTCTTTGCCAGTGCTGACTTTTGCCTGGGCCCCCATAAACATCCCCACTCCCCAGGGGTACATTGCCTTCGCCCAACCCCAGCCTGCACCTCGTGCAAATTGGTTGTGGTTGCTAGGACCACATTCTCTTCCCTTCTCGCCTCTGACATCCTCCTTCAGGAGCATTCATCCATAGATTGATTCGCAGGTTAGTCGGTTGAAGGTTTTGCATGTGCGGAGCTCAGGCATTCCCAAATGCACGGGTCTCAGGGGGGAGGGGTGCACAACACGGATGGTGAGGTCTGGAGGTGGAACCCCCAGTAATCGGGGTCTCAGGCGGAGCCCCAGCGTGGTTCCAAGGGGCAGAGCCCCTATGGCGGGGGATCTGGAGGGCGGAGCCCCACAGATCTGGAGGGCGGAGCCCCACATAAGCTTAAGAAATTTGATATTTAGGCTTCATTTAAAACAAATTTGAAATTTTCATTTGAAATTAGGCTTCATGCATCAGAAACGAGCAAGTGCAGCAAACGCCTGCGACACCACCTGTTGGAGCCTGGACAGGAAAGGCGCAAACACACTGCTCATCAGTGTCAGGCCACCCATTAGTGGCAGTAGCGATGTCACCCTCCTCTTCTGTTCCACCCCGAATTCAGCCTGTGATTGTGCCTGAAGTGGATGGAAAGAAAGTGCTTGTGTGAAGCCATTGGGGGGAGTGAAACCCCTGCTGTGATTGTTGGTGATGGCCTACTTCGACAAGTGGCTGGCCTTGTAAAGACAAGCAATGTGGCCAGGGTTGGAAAAAACATGATTTTTTCTTAAAAAACATAAAAAAACGTTTTAAACGTTTAAAACATGTTTTTTTGTTTTAAACGTTTTTTTATCATGTGTTTTTTCCCCGTTGTTTAAAACGTGTTTTAAACAGTTTTAAACGTGTTCCAAAAGCTGCCAAGGCTAATTTTGCAATAATTTAGTGACAATGGTAATTGAAAAATGCAACAATAATGGTTTTATTGATAACAATAACAGAAAACGTTGAAAATTGAGTAAATAAGCAAAAAGAATTTTTTTTTGTTTTTGCAGATTGTTTTAAACAAAGCATTTCAAACAAGTTGCGGTTGTTTTAAACATGTTTAAAACACATTTAAAACACAATTTTGTTTTAAACAAACTGTTTTAAACAAGTCGAGGTTGTTTAAAACAGATTGTTTTGAACAGAATGTTTTAAATGACCAACCCTGAATGTGGCTGTGATTTGCATCCCCGGTGCTAGCATCGATCACATTGAAAAGGTTCTTCTTCATCTGCCTCAGTTTCAGGGCTCATCGACATTTATAAGGGGGGACGCAATGGCACTCACACAGGGAAACAAGTTTCGGAAAATAGCTCTGCTCTGAGCCATGCAATAAATTATTGTCTCCCCTTTTTCACCATCAGACGGTGTATCATGGATTCCCATTGGGGGGATTATCTCCCTCTGAGCTGGACTCGCCTTCGAAAAAAATTAACAGTTTGCTTCGAATTGGCCTCTTTTTGACACGAGTTCTGAGCATGATTTGAAGATTTCTGTTTCCTTTTAAATTTGTGATTGACAAAGATGAAAGAATGTGCAGGCCTACCAAGTGATAAAGCCAGCTTTTTAGCAGCAAACCAACATCACCAACTGGCAACTCTTTAACATTGCTATGCTGTTTGTAATGCTTATTTAAGCAAGCTTTTTTGCACCCAACTCTGGAACATTGCTAATGCTGTGCGATGGGTTGATGGTTTATAATGCTTATTTGCAGGCTTTTTTAGTTTTTACCCCAGACCTGCAGGTGCAGAGACATCTACTGGAGACTGCTGTCTTCAGAAGCCCATCCATGTCTTGATCTGGATAAATAATGGAAAATGGAACCCCGAGCGCATTTCGGACGAAAATGTGTCTCTAAATGCCTCCAGATGCAATTTGGAGAACCCAAATTCACCAAAAGGCCAGAGCGTTTGGGGGACTCCATCCCCCAAACCCTCTGCCAGGGGCTCTGCCACCTGGACCCCTGCTGGGCTGTCCCCCAGACCCTGCTCAATCTGAGGGGCTGCCGCCCCCAGACCCCCTGCCCTAGCCGCCCATCGGACCCCCCCTTTGGACCGGCGTCGTCTTATCCCCCCCTGGCCATGGCGAGTGTGGGAATGTATGGGCTCATCTGTGCCCTCGACCGTGATATTTTACGTGGGCAGAAATAATTGGTTGGGCTGGTTTAGCGAGGAAGAAATCGCATCAGGGATCGTCCGGCTCATTGAGCGTACCAAGCACCTGTACAACAGAGGTGACATTCTTGCATCGGGTATCATTGACCTGCGTCACAGGCCCCTGCAAGAGATCATAAACTTGAACAATGTTATCAACTAGGAATCGTCTGCTTCATTCTGTCATCCCAACGAGCATGTTTACTTCATTGGCAGTAGGTAACTACCATCTGGACCTGAATCGTTGTTGGGCTCAAGATGGTAGGTAGGTATACATTTGAATAACCTTGGTTCGCATTCCTTGGCAGCATTTTTTAGAAGTTGTCCTTGGTTGGGCAAATGCCGAGATTCAGAAAGAGAAAGCGGTATCAGCAAAGGGAAGATGGTATTGCTTGCCCCAGATGATCAATTGCGACGTCATCTGCTCTGACCAGGCATTTACTCTCAAGGCTGGGCTGTCCACCCATAATTCACTGAAATCTGAAAATTGTCCTTTTTCTGAGAGTGTTCTGTACCAAGATGATCTAATTCATGGTATCAGTGGCCGCGTTAAACCAGTATCGGACTGAATAAAAGAGAAAAACTCTCATCTTGATGACTATTTTCAGAGCACCAAGAACAAGATTTTGCAATTCTCTTCCCTTCTTCTCTTCCCATTCTCGACTTCATTTACCAACCTCAGGGAAACACAAATTTTTCCGTTAAAAAGACCACAGCGGTGTTTTACCATAGGCACGATTGTGTACGGCGATCCATTCATTCACATGAATTTCATGCAGATGAATTTCACATGAATTTTTCACATGAATTTCACGCATCACAAGGCTCAAATATTGATACGAAAACTTTAGGCCTACTGGCTTTCACAAGCCTAAAAATTAACCACACAATGCTCACTCCACTGATAGACCAAGCGCCAATATGAGGGCTCAAAATTGCAACATAGGTATAACAATCGTTTACCTACACTACGAGGTCAGCCGCCTACTTGGCTCAACCATATGTTACTTCGTGGTTTGTGTGGCCATTGGCAAAAAATTATGCATGGGAACTTAATTAAGAAATGAGTACCTACACATTTGGGCACTTTTTCATCAAACTCCCGTGTTAAAGTCCCGACCCTCCAAAAACGGCGGAAAACACAAGAAACAATGGAAAAAGATTAGGTTAGGTTTGGTTAGGTAATTAAGACAGGTTCGGTTTGGTTAGATTGGCTTTATTTTTCACTTTTTCGATAGGCGCAAAATCGGGATATGCCCAAATGCGTAGGCCTGCTCATTTCTTGAATTCGTGACCGGGGATACCACTGACCAATGGTTTTGATGACTGTGGCCCCCAACTGGTAAAAGAGGTGCTTTAGATGGGAAACAATTCCCCTCGATTAAAGCACGCCAGAGATATCTTCATGAAAAACAAGTGTTTTTAATCCCACCTGAAAAATCGAAAGATGAAATAAAACAAACGTCTATGTTTAGGTGTTTCTGGTGGTCGTCATGATATTCACCCTCAACGTTTCGAACGTGGATGGTGTCGGCATTGTATATCGTTTGCTACGGCAGCACAAGGATTGCTTCCCGGAGCAAATCGTCAAGTTTATGAAGAAGAGTGAAAAATATCGCTTGGATGGCACCAACACAGGGATGCCTGACGAATATCCTATGATGGCAATGAGGGATTTTATTATCCAAAGCCCAGCCAGCCTTGCAGCAAGCGGATTTGACATAGAAAAGGTGGGGACAAAGAATGTGACAAAGATGATGAAAGTTACAGATATTAAGCCGACGCCAGGCGCCATTCGCAGGAACAGAAAGGGCAGTACCTTTTTCATCCCGTTCACAAAAAGCAGTAAGTGAGAAGACAACGCATTTACTCGAAATCATTTGTGACCATAAGACATGTCTGATTTACATGTCTCAGTAAAACATATTATCCGAACTTTAGGAGATCGTTAATGCAGCAATTATATTGATATATTGATATAATTTGTGTGCCTTCCACCGGAGTTACAGACAAACATAGGCGTGAAAAAGGCCATCGGTAAAAACGCATCTCCTCCTAAACCGTCTGGCAGAATGAAGCCATATTTCACCCTGTGCATTAAAAATACCTTGTCTACAATATAATAGAGCCACTTTTGCCAATTTATTTGTATCTGGATTTTAATTTATTGCAGAATAAGCGTGACCGTACCGTTAAGCGCCTAATATTTAGCTGATTTTCTGCGGTTGCAAGCTAATAAAACCAAAAATAAAGCTTTGGAGCCTAAAACTAAAAAAAGGCTCTATTTTCGGTTTCCTCGTGAAAAATTGGTCCAGTACACCAAATTTGAACATTTTGCATGAAAAATTGTGGGAGATGCATTTTGTATGCTTTCGCTTTTTGAAAAAAGAGAAATGTGAGAAAACCGCAAATGTTTGTGTCGAGAATGCAAGAAAACCAATGCAACGAGTTTCGGATAATCGGTTCTATCTTGAAAACTATTTAAGTTACAGAAAATCTGAAGAGTTTTGGAAATGGCAAAGTCTGGGTTATAACATGAACATAAAAAGAAAAAAAAAACATCTTTTTTCCACGCTTTTGCAAAAAACCATAGTTTACCCCCCCCCCCTAAAATACGAGGTCAAAATCTAACACCTCTGGAAGTCTTTGTTGCAACCTGGCGCCAGGGCTGCAAAAAGTCGTTTGAAGCCCTGGAGCACGGATTTTGGAGCCTGGTCAAATTATTGGTCGGAGCTTTTTTTTCCTCGTCGGCCCATTTCGCGGTCCCGGTCGAAAAGAGTTGGAGAGCTTTTTTTTTTTTTATTTTTTTGCTGTTCAGCCCAATTTCGATTCCGGTCGGCCCACAACGGTCCCGGGAGCAATGCTCCCGACTTTTTGCAGCCCTGCCTGGCTCATTAACTTCTACCGCCTACACAGTTTCCTACAAACATACAAGTGTATTTGACATCTGTGAAATTGACGGAAGTACGTCGTTTTGGACATCACAACTATGCAAGGCTTTATTTACGATCACCGCGGCATCCTCTTTTCATCTCCTGAAGTC
>JASGXE010017635.1:0-34722 GCA_030068105.1 Sinentomon sp. SZTP_YWyxl
GAGTTCCAATGCTTGCATGAGGCTGGGATGACGATGACTGAGTCATGGTTGGCATCTCAGTCTGTGAGAGGTTGCCTGTTGGCACTTTGGATCTTTCGATCGTTTTGCCCGGTTTGATTACTGCCTGACGAGAAGGCTTGGTCGAACAGTTTGTGTGGACATCTGAACTTGACGAGTTAACTCGTCTAGGCACTTGAATCGAAGGAGACTTTGTGATGCACATGGAGGTTATACCAGTCAATGATTTCGGGGTTAAAGGGGTTCGTGGTGAGGCATTGACATGTACGGCTGCAGTGGAAGAGCCAGGAACTCGCAGGTTTATCGTATCAGTCCAACAGTCGTGCGACTTCTTGAAACCAACAAAGTGGATGAAACAACGGTGGTTTTTAGGGTCCAGCTTGAGCACTGTGGCCTTGTAGTAATGACCCTTTTCCAGGCATTCAACAGATTGATTGATCTCGAAATTGGCCATACCAGAGACCAGAGCAGATTGAAATGTAAGAAAAATTATTGTCACATCACTTGACGGTGGTGACCAGCCACCACCACCTAAGCTTGGTCAGTTGCCAGACTCAAAGAAGCAATGTTTCACAACAATGTCATTTGCTACTTTTCATATAGTTGGGTTTCTGGGTTCAGGTAAGTCCATGATCGCAAGTCAAATTGGAATTGCAAAAATGTGCATGCACATTTCAGTTCAGAAATCACCATCACCAATTAAATAAGTCAACCATAAATCAATTTGGTAACCCTAGACAAAATCGCAGCTGCCGAAAGCATCGCACAGCAGGAAAGAAACAAAACAAATACAAGTGAATGGGTACATAAAATCAACAGTCATTTCACGAATTAACCTGCCTGTCTGATTTTTTCAATATTCTTCAAGGAAATGTTACATCAGGGAGCAAGAGTTACCTAAAGTAATGTTTGACTTGTTTGAGAATTAATCACTCAAATGATGCAGCTCCAAGGTAAATAAATTGCTAGAGGAGTCAAAATGACTCCCTTAATGTATCAGGTGAGAGGTTTCACAACTGGCAACTATGTTTCACAAGTCGACCCAAAATTGTTCGCCAAACTGGCCAGGATTGTTTATTTATTTTGGGAATATTCCCTCACTCCGAACACTATCCATGGTGAATGCATGAACTGCAAGGTATGGATGTGCCCAAACGTCCTTGGGAGGGGATGGGGGTAGGAGGGGACCATTCTGGGGGATTTCACAAACGATGGAAAAACTGGCAACAGCCAACATCAAGAATTCCTGGTCCAGAAACTGAGATTGGAAATGACTTGCAAAAGTCAAGGAAGGCCCCAAAAGACACCCTCATCCGGAAATATGGGGCCCTTGCTTTGAAAAATAAGGTTGGGGTTGAAGCATGTCTTGACCTAAGCACCAAAATACTGGCCAATCATCCTGTTTTTCGAACACTGGCACCAGCAGATTACCTTCCTTTTCCAACCTTGGCTAAAGAAAACCATTGGGGGCACCTTCATAATGTCATGGAGCTGATCTTAGCAGTGGCCCAGTTGTTTTTCGATGCCTCATGAGGGCTTCGTCTGAAAAGAACTGGTGAAACTGTTCCAGAGATGGCAGAAAGGTGACAATTTGGGAGGAAGCTATTTAGAAAAGGTCTAGACAATCCACCCAATTTCAGCCCAAAAATCCATCGATTACTTGCCGAAGCCAGGCGGGACTTGCACAACCTTCGCAAGTGGCAAAAATGGCAAAAAACTCGCTCCATGAGGTTCTGCGAAAATTCAGAATTTTTGCTAAAAATCCACTCACGAACAGTTTAAAGGTCCATGGTATACCTACAACCCATGCACTTCGTATTACCGTTCTGTTGGAACCTACATTCCCACCTAAATTTTTAAATGATCTTTTCAATATTGTTGCAGTGACAAGCACATCCAACATTGGTTTCTTTTATTTTTCTTTCGTGAAAAGGTTGGCCTGATGATTTGATGAATTTAATGTTCCTGCCTGTGACGAGTAATGTAATGTAATGATATCAGTGATGGTTACCATATAATATGCAACCTTTTTTGACATTCGATTGTCTGCAGGGTGCTGTCAGAGCCATCAGATACAATGGTTAGTGCAGTGTAGTTGTGTGACTATGAACAGTTTTTCTTTTATCCCTCCAGTATCATGGACGTGAGTGAAGTTACATTCATATTCGTATTCAAATTCATATTTCCAAAAATCAGGTTAGGTAAGGTTAGGTTAGGTCAGATTAGGATAGGATAGGTCTCAATAGCCTAAACATGCATAACCTGACCAAACCTGAACCAGCCTAACCTTACCTAACCTGATTTTTGGGAATATGAATTTGAATATGAATATGAATGTAACTTCACTCACGTGTATCATGGCCCTGAACATATCAACAAACACCAATTCAGTTAATAAAGAGGGGGGAATTGGAAGTTATTTTTTCCCTCTTGCCTGCTGTAGTTCGCATGGGACATAATGTTGTTTATTGTCGATTTTAATTTCAGTATAAATAGAGGGAAAAGGTTCTTCAGAATGTGTGTACCCAGGTGAATGATAGTGACTGCAGTTGGCAAATATCGGTTTTTTCTCAGAGTCTCTGCAGATTTGCATCATGAAACATCAAAATTATGATGCATGAGCAAAAGTGCCTTGCACTTCTGGAAGGAAGAATGCAAATGCATTTTTGTTTTGAATGTTAAATTGCACACACTGTAGAAATGTAAATTTAAAGGTAGGTACCTACCTACTTAGGTAATGAATGAAAACAAACCTCTGCTTCAAAAAATCAACTTTGTGCAAGAATTGAGTGGCACTTTGACTGGCACAGGTCAGTGTACCTGGACAGATGCAATGATGCTTCGAATGCACTCGAAATGGACAAACCATTTTATTTAGGTAGACTTGGGTACTGGTCCGGTCTGTACTGTACCGGTCCTCCACAGCAACATCGGAATAGGAATTTGACAAAATGTATGGGGGAATGCATTTTGTTGTTCGAATTTTTCCGACATTTTGTCAACAGCTACCTGCCTATCTGAAATGGAAACAACAGCAGTCAGGCAACCAAATGGCTCAAACTAGGTTCAAAATTGGGCAGAAACGTGCAAAATACCCAGGTGGCAACTGTAAGTAGAGCAGAGAGCTTATGAAGTTCAGGTACCTATACCTATTGTTTGATCAAAACTGTGCCAAGTAGCAAAAAACAAGCAGCCGCAGTTGGGGCAGTGTATGCATCCTGTCTTATGTTCACATTTCATGCCGGTGAGGACTTGAAGAAGAGCGGTTGTGAGCACCACAACAGCCAACAGGTGATGATGCCCGCATTGTGGTGATCATCAGGCTGTTTCTTGATTTAACACCAGATTCCAGGTGGGTTTGGGAGGAATTTGGATAGTGTAGCTGCGCTCATTCTGTCAATGATGGGATTTCTCCAGATTGATTGCGGGAAGAGAGTGAAACAGGCATTGAACAAGGTGGTGACGGCATTCTTTCAAAAATGGAATTTTCTCCGACTGTGGTTCTGGAATATAGAAAATTACCTATTATTGTACAGGAAAACTCGATTTCCAACTGGTGGATTTCTGGGTTGATAAACATTGGCCATGCTGAATGGATCAATGCAAAAACCGGAACGTGTCCCAGCATATTATATCGTCGTCACATAGTTCCTTTTTTGGCTGTGAAAATGAGTTTGGTATGTTGTTTTTTTGCCAAATGAAAGCGTGATTGCATACAAATATTCCTAAAGGGAGAGGTCTGAGGAGGTAATCTGTGTCAGGCTCAGGTGGGTACAAAATTGGGAAAAATTTGAGGCTCACCCCAAGTGTAGAGGGTCTGAGAGGCAGCCGCATGCCTGGGAGAGGATCTTGTAGCCTTTGCATCCTCTGATATTTGTAGCCAAGGGGAGTATCCCCTCCCTCTATGAGAATGTCCAATTATAGGTAGGTATCTACCTAATAATGTTTTAATGTTTTCCTTCCAGTCGATGGCAACTACTGTATGTCATGTGGATCCGATAAAACAGTGAAGTTATGGAATCCCATAACTCAAACAATGCTGAAGTCCTATCTGGGTCATGGGGCAGAAGTCTATGATGCATGTGGTTCTTGTGATAACAGGTAGGTTTTGCCTTTGTTTTCTTCGGAAACTCACTGGAACTGACCTGATTTTTTGTTCAGGAAAAATGCCTGTTACGTATTCTCCATGCCAAATTCAGTCCAATCTGAGCTGGGTGTGCACTGTATGAGGTAAAATTATGCAAACCAATGGTCAATGCTTTTGAATTGCTGATTGTTTCTGGCTTGTACATATTCAGTAGCAGGAAATTGAGAAAGTTTATGAAGCTGCAAAACTTTCCATTTTGCAGCATTTGTGTCGTGCAGGGTCAGCTGGGTATCTGCTTCAAGGTTTGGTAAGGGGGGGTCTGCTCGATCTGGTTTTTGATTGCTGGAGCATGAATATTGGTACTTACCTACATTATGCTGGTTAGATTTCCTGAATTTTGTTTTTGGATCCATGAATTTCAGATTACGTCATTTATTCATTCAAATGGCTGAAACCTTAACTTGGGTCTACAGCTGAACTACCTAATATTTGTACAGGGCCAATCCAAGCACTGGGAGAGACCGAGGAAATTACATTCTTTGCAGGAAATAATCACTGCGTTTTCCTTTGAGTGATGGTAAAAAGAGATGAGTTGGCCCCTGCTTTTTCCGTGTGGACTTAACAAGCTCCATTCAAATGCTTTGACTTGAATCATTTTCCCACTCTAGAATGCTGCTCGCCTGTCAAAATTTGGAACATAGCGTAGGTAAGGCTGATTCTATCAATCTGTGATTAGGTTTGCAGCTTGGGCAGTTACTGTCAATCTGTCAGGCAGATTTTATCAATGAATATGTGAGGCAGGTTCAGAGGAAGTTTTTTCCCTATATGTGAATCTATGTTCACACGATATTTTAATTGGCGAAACATTGTTTCGTTTTGCTTGCTTCGTTTTTGTGTGAGGCAGACTAGGCACCCTGTTGGCATATTTTCAGCCTCACAGCATTTCTTGCATAATGTTTTCCTTTCTTTGGTCAATTTGTCATGCAAGTTCTTTTGGCAGAATTTTTGCTGTTCTTCCCTCAAGCGCAAATATGTCAATTGACGGCATCGTATCGCACATTCATTCATTCATTCTTTAATGCTTCAAAAGTATCTGAATTCTCATAGTTCAAGACAGATTAAAATCCACAACCAGTGAGACATTGCAAGTATTCAGTTATAAATTTGTAGATGATTCTGGAAAAAAAAAGACTTAAAAGGTACCTAGGTATCTTCTTACATTTGTACAGACATGCATCATTTTCCTATTCTCAGCCAGATTGTCTCCTGCAGTCAAGATAAATCTGTAATTATCTGGGATGTGGTGACGGGCCAACCTGTCAGAAGATACAGAGGCAATTCTGGGCATGCAGGAACAGTCACTTGTGTACAGTTCAATGAAGAGTCCACCGTGGCCATTTCTGGTTCTGTGGATGGGACAGTGAAATGTTGGGACTGCAAAAGCAAAAAATATGACCCCATTCAGGTTTGATTATTTTGCATCTTCCTTTTCGCTGTGATTATTGCATCATAAAAGGTTGTCTTTCTCTATTTTCTGGAGTGACATTTGACACCCGTTAATGAGTTTTCATGATACAGATTAGAGCAATTCCTTGTTAAATAATTATTGCAAGTCATATTCCATCCAATGAAATGGTATTATTTAGGGGGGGGCTTGTAATTTAAGTGAAAAATGTAAAAAGCACAGGTAGTGTCTGCTTTCTTTGTTGCACGTATACTGTATACCTACACCGTGATTCAGAAATTAGCGGGCCATAGAAAACTCGTTTTTTTCGTCGGGGAACTGTTCGTTTTGTTGTGGTTCGATAAGTAAGGATTCCAGACTGCCGTTTTGATGTTCGTTATCAGGTTTTCGCTGTTGAACAGCAGGCATCGATGTTTTTCCCGCAATCACACCCGCACTCGTTGTCTGCTTGCGCTTGGCCTTCGTCAATGAGGTGCAGTTGACTCAACCAATAGACTAGTCGACTTGGGTCCATGCACTGGTGGCACAAGCAACAACGTGCGAGAGCAAAGTTCCACTCACAGACGAACAGGGCGGAGCACATGAAACTTTGTGCAGCAAACTGATTTGGTGTCGCCCAATGGAACACCGAGCTGACGCACACAGCTGATCGGTTTGTTCCCGCGGCTCTCTCGTCTCTCACGCTGATGAATTCGTCAGGAATTCATTCAAGAAATCAAGCTTTCCTGTCTGAGTGCTCAACCAATTTCCAGAGCCAAGCACGGTCTAACCCCAGCATGAAACAATTTGCTGCTGACACAGGGATGAGCGCACGTCTATGAAGTTGGCAGTGGGAAGTTTGGGCTGGCGAAGTTCTTGGTTGGGTTAGATTAGATGATGCTTTGTTTGGGCTATTTGGGCAAGCAATCAGTTTCGTTTGGGCTCAACCCCTTTACCCTTTCCCCCAAAAGGGGCTCCAAAGTTACCACTGCCAACTTCACGCCAGCAGTGGGAAGTTTGGACTGGCGAAGTTCTTGGTTGGGCTAGATAGGGCTTCGTTTAGGCAATCTGGGCAAGCAATCAGTTTCGTTTGGGCTCACCCCCAAAAAGGGCACCTAAAGGTTTCCCGACTGCGCGGACAAAATGGGTGAGCGTCGCGTGATATGCTCCTATCTCATCTCGCAGCAGAAGAGGATGCAAACCACCCATTCAAAGCGACAGCAAAGGTGAACCCAATGAGGACCAATCGACATAAAACAGGGAGCACCTTCGGCCTGAGCAGAACCATGAGAAAGGGTCATACAGCTTATAAGACGGTTCGGTTATTTTCAGTGGTCATCCAAGAACGCAGCAACTTCACGGGGATTGCAAACGCCCCGGAGCATGGCGCTTTTGAAGGAATCTGCACCGGCATCCCAACTTCACACACGTCATTGGGCTGGCCAAGCTTTTCACAACAGATATGCAGAAATGAACAGGTGAACTCGTGACCTTAGAGAGGTCAAATGAGAGAGATTGCTCATCAATTATTCAGGGAGTGCATTGGCTTCTCGTTGCCTCCACCTGAACGGCGTCGAGTACAGTCCCACGCCGAGTTTTGCGGCTCGAAATCCACCTCTATGGCCCGCCAATAACTGAAGACACTGTAGATTCCAATACCCATGCTCTTTAAAATGTCATTTTACACTCTTTTCATATCGACCCTGTCTTGACAAATGATGCATTTTCTTCTCCATTGAGTGTTGTGGACAGACAGTCCTTCAGCTGGTGGCCTGACCACACACCAGCTATGGCCACGTCGAGGTACCGGCAAATATATCCTGATAGCAGCTGCTGCCCCCTCTGCTCCAGGCACCTGCAATGGGTCCCGGTCAGGGTTGAGCATAGGGGGGGTAGGGGGGGTTACCCCCCCCTGGCCTTCGGCCGAGGTTACCCCCCCCCCCCAGCCTTTTTCCGACGGTACCCTTGGCCGAAGGCCAAGGGTACCGTCGGAAAAAGGTGGGAAAAGAGTCCTGGTGTGTGTGCAGGGCACACACCAGGACTTCAATAGGAACAACATTGTTTCTTTGTACTTTCTGTTTTTATTCCCCTGCCGGAAAAAGGCTAGGGGGGTAACCTCTGCCTTTGGCCGAGGTTACCCCCCTACCCCCCACCCTAGAATGTTGCTATCAAAGTCCTTCCTGGTGTGTGCCCTGAACACACCAGGAAGGACTTCAATAGCAACATTCTGTTTCTTTTGTACCTACTTCCTTTTTGATTCCCCTGCCGGAAAAAAGGGGGGGGGGGGGGTAACCTCGGCCTTTGGCTCAGGTTACCCCCTATCCTTTTTCCAAGGGTACCTTTGGCCAAAGTCCTCGTGTGTCCTGCACACACCAGGAAGAACTTCAATAGCAACATTCTGTTTCTTTTGTAATTCCTGTTTTTGATTCCCCTGCTGGAAAAAGGCTAGGGGGGGGTAACCTCGACCTTCGGCCGATGTTACCCCCTAGCCTTTTTCCGAGGGGACCCTTGGCCGAAGTCCTGGTGTGTGCCCTGCACACCCCAGGACTTCAATAGCTACATTCTGTTTCTTTTGTACTTTCTGTTTTGATTTACAGAAAATGGTAAAATGAAAAAAAATCATCCAGAAAGTCGTGTCTGACAGTTATTTCCTTGCTCCATCTATTGCGACGGCAAACCCTCCAGGATAAGGAAAAAAGGACCTGAAATGTCGTAAAATGGCATCTGAGGACCCCTAATTTTTCAAAAAAGCTTCAGCTTTTGGGGGACGCTGTCCCCCAAACCCCCTGCCGGGGGCGCTGCCCCCTGGACCCCCGCTGGGGGGCACAGCCCCCCAGACCCCCTGCATTTTCGGTGCCCTACCCCCCCCCCCCCCCCCCCCCCGTCGTAGACCTCTTTACCCCCCTCTAAGGTTCCCTACCTTGCCCATCCCTGGTCCCGGTGAGGTACCGACATAGGTACCTACTTGTATTCCCCAGGGCAATTACTGAAATGCACCCACCGCTCCAGGCACCAAAGGCCTAAGTCACAACAGTTGATCTTGTCAGTTTTTCGGCATTTTCAGCAAAGCTGCAGTAGGTGGTGTTTGAAATTTCCTGGGGTAATTCAAGGTGGGAAAATCCCATTTTGAGAAAATTTTCCCAAGGTAAGTGTAGGTAGGTACCAACCTACATTGACGATGAACCCGGGGGCATGGCATGTGTCCCCTCCAATATCGTCATGATGTCCCCTCCAATAATTTAAACCATGGAAGTGTTTCCAACTACTAAATGAACAACTATGTGTCGTCGATCTTCAGTCCCAGGTCGCATGAAAATTGGGAGCCGATTTTTTTTAATTTGTTGAACAACAGAAAAGAAAATCAATGTTTATTCTCGTAAGAACAGGTTCAAGTGATTGTCTTTCTCTGTGCTGCATGGATGCATGTTAGCTGGCCACTCTTCTATTTAAGTGACTGCGTGACAATTTACGTGACTGCGTTCCAACTCCAATCAACATGGCTGGTATCGAGCAAATTGTGTCAACTGAGGTTAAAGCACCCATGCATGTAAACAATGTGCCGAAGTGCAAGTTCCTGCAACCAAAATTGCATATTCGCACCGAAGAAATGATGTCATGCCAGCCTGACATATTTTTGCTTTCTCAATTACTTGAGAACTGATGTTGCACCAATGCTGAAATTCGGGCACAAAACAGCACAAACGATGCGCGAAGGCCTGACTTTTATCTCGAGGATGACCCAGTTGGAGTGACACACATCAGGGACAGCAGTGATTTTTCAAATAAACAAGATGCATTGACCTTACCCAAGTGCACGGGGGAGGCTGCCGCATGCTTTGGCATGGCATTGGGAAATGGATTCACAAATATGATACCACAGAACTCTTGCTCTGTGCCCACATTTCAGTGTTTGCAAGGCGGTCGTTCTCAAGTAATTTAGAAAACATATACGCCTTGACAGATGCTGGATGCCGTTTCAAAATCTCCAATCTGCTGAAGGCTGCGATGAAGAAAACCAGCAGTAAAATGAGCGATCATTATGATGTTTTCGGTGGCGCAAGCGGTGCATGTGGGCCAGGTTCGATTCCCCGATGGGGATTTTTTGAAGATTGCGATTGTATGCTTCAATCGCTGTTTTATACTTCAAAAGTGAATCTTCAGGAACTCGAGGGGCCCCCTCGTTCTTCATTTTGAATAACACGAGAAAAAACCAGAAACTATTTTTGACCACAGAACAGAGGGACTCACTCACGTCACCGAACATCATTAGAATGAAAACCAAAAATAAAAAATATATTGCACAGTTAAATCATGTATGTGCTTCAACGAAAAAAAAAAAAAAAAGCTCATCCAGCGGTAAAAATGATAAAAATAAACATAATAATATCCAGAAAAACAAAAATGAATCACGTGAAATCCTTTCAATTCGTGGACGAAAGGCTTCACAGGACTTTTGTGATAGCTGCTAAACTCCTGATTATTTAACAGGTTGATTTGAACAAAGAAAATGAAAGTTAGCTAGCATGACTTTAGCAGCAATTAAGCTTAGCAGGTTAATTTGCTCAAAAGCTGCCATTTAATGGATGAAGTCCTTGGTGGAGATTGTTATTTGAATGCACAAATCCACCTTTTGTTTGGTCAAATGCAAAATTCCAGGAAGTATTTCATTGTGGTCTACCAAAATTACATTAGCAGGTTCAATATTTGTTGCAGCTGGAGCAATAAGATTAGTTTGCTGACCAAAGGGATGTTTTTGGGTGGATGATTAGTTTTTAGGAAGGAACCTTTTTAATAAGTTTCATTTTTTCTGTTACAGCTCTGAAGCTTTGAGCAGAATTATTGATGCCTGTGATTCACCATTCTCTATAGGGATTATGATTTTTTGCTTTTCTGTACCTAATTCCATCAGAGCCTTTCAGAAGCAAAGGATAGTGTAACAAGCCTCAAAGTTTCAAAGCATGAGATTCTTACCAGCTCTGCAGATGGATGCTTGCGAAGATATGATCTAAGAAATGGAATGTTAATCTCCGATGACCTGGGAGGTTGGTGATACCTATTATTGAAGACCAAATGCATAGGTACCTACTCTACGAACTGAAAGAAATCCACAGAAAAGAGATAGGCTTCTGTGGATTTCTTTTTTTTTGTTTGGCTTCGACGGAGTTGAAGCCAATTCAAACCTTCCACGTTTGCTGCCTGGTGTGCCCCTTCAGCCTTGGTGAACGCCTGCTGCCACAATGTCCACAAACCAGTTGAAAAAAATCTTTTGGGGATGGAGAATCGAACTTGGGTCCTCTACCGCGCAAGACAGTCCACCGAACCACTGAACCACCCCGGCTTTTCTGAAAATTCACCCCAGTTCATACCTCTTAATCCGAGCGGCATGCGTTGCACTGTATTTCCGATGGTGGCTTCTTTCTTGTTTGCAAACTCGGCTGGTTGTGTGCCCAGTCAATTTTGATGCATGTTTTGTGTCGAAAACAAAACAATGTTTGCACACCTATCGCTTGATATTTTCGCCAAATGGTGCTCAAATGCAATGATTTTGGTGTTTTTGGAAAGGTGAAAGCTTCCCCTACAACTCTTCAACTGGTCGAAACCATGTTACAACGGAAGAAATCGCACAAACATTGAAAATGTGTGGCAATAACCCGGAATTTGATAACATCTTCACAACAAGACGTTAGATTTGTCAAATGATTGGAAGTTTTACCTGCAGAAAGTTTGGGATCATCATACATATCTGAATTCGCTCATTTTTCAGCTTTGTAGCAGAGAACGTTTCATCAAATTCCGTCACCAGGTTGCAGAGAAAATTCCATTTCTGTGGGCGTCGCACCGCTGACTGTCGCGCATTTCAGGCGGCTCCGCCGTCGCTCTTGCCAACATGGTGGCGCATTTGCGGATGAAAAGTGAAACACAACCTGGAACCATTTTCGCTGGGCTTTGTTGCTTCCAGGTTTCTTTATTACTTCCATGTGGAAAACACAGTGACTGTCAACTGAACTCTAGGTACTTATCGAGCTCTCTGAGTGAATTCGTGATGGCATAGTGGTTTAGGCTCCTCAACAGGTTGGCAGATCAAGGAAAGTCTTGTGAAGAATTATTGGGATTTGTGGGATGAAATTAAGTTCAGCTCTTTCTGCCAAAGATTTGAGGCCCTTTGTGGTGCCATATCTTGAAAATGGGTGGTTGATCAGATGCCAAATCTGATCTGAAGACGTTTTCAAAAATTAGAGTTTGGAGGATGAAACCGAATTCAGCCCTTTCGGCCCCCAAATGGGCCATTTTGGGGGCCACATCTTGGAAATGGGGAGTTGGAATGCAGTTTCTTCACCGAATCTTTTGTCTTTAGTTTGATCTGAAGAACTTGCAGGCATGCAAAAATTGGAATTTGAAGGATAAAATTGAGCTTAGCCCACAAAAAGGGTCATTTTGGGGCCACATCTTGGAAATGGGGGCTTGACCATATTGCTTTGCTGGATCTTTTATTTTTCATTTAGTCTAGGAAACATACATACAAAAATTGGGATTTACCAAAACGATGAAATTGAGTTAAGGCCTTTCGACCAATAAAGGGCCACCAGGAATATCCCCCATCAATTGTGCGCCACCTTTGTTGAGGTCAAAATGCTGCACTAGAATTACTTTCAGGCGGCAAATTGTTATGCTCTGCAAGTCTCATCTAAATCGGTTTGCAAAGAGTGAATTTGGTCCGTTAGTCAGGGAAAAGTCAGGGAATTCAAGTCCTTTTCCTGCCAAGCCTGGAAAAGTCAGGAAATGAAAATGTGGTTCGTTCAAATGGGAAAGCGGTTGAGTGGCTTGCATGGATGAGCCCACTCAAACCACAAATAGCTGGGATCTGTTCAAAATTTTGTCAAAAGACATGATTTTGCAGAATCATGATGATGAGAAAGTCAAAATTTGAACTGGTGCGAGTAGTGCATCAAAGGGTTTGACATCTTGTTCTGGCTGCAGACCTATCTTTGCTATTTTTATTTATGAACAGATTCCATAATAGAAAGATAAAGATGGTCCTTCATGATAGCTAAAGGGATCCTAATTGAAACATCCTCATTGAACAAACCTTGCTCTGAAATTTTCTTGTTTGCGTTATTTTGGAAATTCTTCATGGTTAACTTGCTCCTGAATGGAATTCACATTCCATTAAGGAACTTCTGAACTTTAACTTCTAAAAATCTGTCAATTCTCTAGAGAAATGAGAGAAATCGGTTTTCCTCGAGTGAAATTGCCTGATCTTGATTCTTGACATTCTTTGCAATATCTGCATCACCGGATTGGATTTTACTCTAAAATTTTAAATTCCAAAATCAGTTTGTTTCGTCAAATTGAAAAATGATGAAACCTGAAAGTTACCTTTTGTGAGGGCACCAATAAACTACGTACTCAATCAATGACAATTATTTTTTCTCTAATCTCTGTCTCCGTATTTTGTTTTCAGTTTCAATTTCCTGTGTGAACTTCACAGCTGATGGGCAGTGCACATTAGTCAGTTGTGCTGATTCTGTTCTACGTCTGGTAGATAACGAAACCGGAACAGTCTTGGAGAGGTTGGCCATTCATTAGTCTATCTTCTCACGGTCTTTCCATCTGAAAACCCTATGGTTTCAATGATTCAACCTGCAGTCTTGCTTTCAGGAACTGTGTTCTGCTTTTATTGTTTGGCTATCTCTCTCACCTAGTAGTCGCATCACATTTTGTAACAGAATTGTACACATGTATCCTGCTAGGTTCCTGTGTTTTTGTTCCAAAATCTGATGCAACTACTGGGTAGTCCACAAAAACAGTTAACAACAATAATTATTTTTTCTTTGTTCAAATTTTGCAAAAAATTGCACACCAATTGTTTCTTCCATCAAAGTTTTCGATTATTTTCAAATTTCAGAGGATTCTGGCTCCTGTCTACCCCCCCACCCCCGTTGGAAACAGGAGCATATTTTTTGGCTCTTGAACACCATCTTCCACTATCACATGGCAAGATGGGCATATTTTCTATCACCAGAGGATGGTGCCATATCCTTGCCAAACAGAATCTAAACTTGATCACATGTTATGTGTTAATGGCTGCTTCATTCTCATTGTTCCTGTTTTTCTCCCATTCCACTCCACCTTTCAGTTACTCTGGACACAAGACCGATGATTATATGATCGATAATTGTTTGAACTACAAGGATACTCATGTGATGACCGGATCTCAGGACGGTTCAGTTTACATTTGGAATCTTGTTACGGCTGTTTTGGAGAAGAAGTTAGATCATGTTCAGGCAAAGGTGGTCCATTCGCTGAGTTGCCATCCTACGAAAGATCAGTTGCTAACGGCCAGCGGCAACAAAGTGTGGCTCTGGAACTGGAATGCAAGCGATGACGTGACATGAACGTAAGAAGTTGACCACTGGAGTTGGTTATTTCTCACAGAAACAGGCTTCAAGAAGTGTAAAATCAACTAAGATCTTGATTGCAAGCTCAACCGAAGATCCATCCGCAAAAGGAGCTTCTTCGTAGCAGCTGGATCTTGCATATTGGTCAGCCACTCCATGCAACGAAATGAAGGAAGACTGAAATGGACCATCAGGGCCGGCCCGACCGTACGGTCAAACCGGCATTTGCCCAGGGTGCCAAATTGTCTAGGGGCGCCGTTTCGGGATAAAACTATTCTTAAATTCTTGTGGTTCGTCATACATTCTTTTTGTTTTGTGATTTTGATGAATTCACTCCGTGTCATATTATGCTCAGCTAATTGCATATTTTTTCTGCCAATGACGAAAATAAACGGGGTCCCTTTTGTCTGTCATCATATTCTGTTTCTGGAATTTCATTCTGCATCATGGCTGCAAGAGCGCACCGACCAATTGAAGACATTGACCGGATAAGGGCACAAGTCGCACATTTTCAGAAACCGTTTTTTTTTTTGCATTTTTGTGATCAGTGGATAAGGGCACATCTGTTTTTCGGACTTTCTCTCTTCTATTATTGAATTTTGTGGAATGCCTTTATCCACTTCTATTGTGTGTGGAAGAATTATGCGGGTATGGGCATTTGTATGATGGGGTGCACCAATGTCGGGCAAGAATGCCTCAATGGTTAAGGGCATAATGCAAAATGTTGATGGTTAAGGGCATTAATATGGAAAAGTGGTTGAATAAATTGGTGCAGGTCAATGGAGAAGGGCATTTGTGTTAATTCACAGAGAAGCCTTGAAGAGTGGGTAAAGGCACATTCCTAATATTCCTATATATTCAGTTAATCCTCAGTGATTCAATCTGAGAGGAACAGACTTTGATGATCATCTTGGTTGATCATTTGCACTTGTTTTTACTGCTTGCATATCAGTGTTTTCACCCTCATCTGTAAGATTTCTTCTCAGCAATTTTTTCCAGAGGACAAACTGATGCATCACCAATATTTCGTGGTCGTAACTCTTTGATCCAAGTATCAATCTGCAAAGACAACACATTGAATCCATTTATTTTGTACTTTACGTAAATAGCCTATGTTCGTCACTCATGGCAGGTCTAGGTATAGCCGGCCCAGATTTTTGGGACTAAAATTTCTTCCCATTTAAAATGCATGCATGCATGCAGTTTTAATTGACATGTGCCCTTACCTCATCAACAATGTGGCAAATGGCACAAGTGAAGAAAAAAAATTGGGCACATCCCACATTTTGACAGCTTTGAGGGCATTTTTCTCCAGAAGTTGTTGGTTGTGCCCTTATCCGGTTAGTGTCTTCAATTGGAACATCCACCTCAAGAGTGGCTGCTCTCCATTCTTTGAGATTACGTGTGAGCCAACTACTGCGTTGTCTTCACACTGTACATGCCTTGGATTCGGACACTTGCCTGTTGTGATGCTGTTCCTGCACGTTTGGGATCTGCATGCATTCTGCACTAGATAAAGAGTTCAGTTCCAAAAGACCTGTCCACATGTGGAGTACGAGTAGACCAAGTTTGCAGACGCGATTTGCGGTTGAAACGGGGTAGAAAGTGGGACATTGAGAACAATTAACAGGCGGACGATTTGTAGTGGGTTGACAACAAGCAACAGGCGGTGAAGGTGGGCAGGTTATTGGTTAGCTTTAATTTTGAAAAACAAAAGAAACTGCAAATCACGTCTGCAAATGGCGTAAACTTGGCCAAACTTGGAAATGTTAGCAAATAAAGTGCAATGGGGAAGAGGGATAGTGATAGATTTTTTGCCTGTAAAAAAAGGAAGCCAATCATTTTTTATTGCGCAGCCTGCACAAACTTCATTTTGACAACGCGGACGACTTTGCGATCGAGTCTGCTGGGGCTTCCGGTTCATTTTGATTTTGCACCAGGCGGAAACAGGCCTACGCAGACATCGACTGGGGCTGACCTTGCTGGATTCGTGCTTTTTCTTCATTGGGCGGCCGACTGACTTTTTCTTGTGAGAATTTGGCCCCAGCACCCGAGGTCGAAAGTGGGTACCTCATTAAGTTTGGAATTATTGCTAGTTTTGGCATGAAATGCGCCATCCCATCAGTCATCACCCACGAGTAGAAAAGGTTGGGGCAATGAAGAGGTCATCATCAGTGGTTATTTCCACTGCGGTTCAGGACAACAATGTTCTGAAGTTTTATTGAGAAACTGCAATTTTGCATCCTAAATTACTTAAAAATTTCAAAACCTCGGATATCTGGAGGGGATGTACCCCTCAGCATCCCGGCGGGGCCCAGCCCCAGACCCATAAGTGACAACATACCCCCTTTACAAAGTGCTATATATGACATTGCGCTGGGGGCGCAAAAATTGAAAACTGCCCGGGGCGCCAGAAATCCACGGGCCGGCCCTGTGGACCATGTCTTCACTCAGGCATCTCTGGGGACTGTCTTCTGACTTCGAGATTATGAAACTCTATAAGCATCGATTTGGATGGTGCAGATAGCAGAGAAATTTCTTTTATTAGATCGTGTTCTTTGAATGCTTTTACTGTCGATCATCATCATTGGGAATCAAATTGGGGATCAAATCATTGGGAATTTTGCACCGCTTGTACATGCATACCTACTCTGGAACTTTGGCATTTTAATAAATCGGAAACCTTATTTTTTTTTATCAAGACTTCCACTTCTTCATTCATTCAATGCAATCGCAGGAAGTGATACACAAAAAGTAGCTACATTTCTCACAATAATTTTGTCATCTGAACCAACCAATCATTTTTCCCAAAAACTTGCCTTTATAATGCAAGGTTATCGACGGTCATCGCAGGCTTTGTCCGTTTTTATCCATTATCACTTTGTGCTTTTTTCTGTCCTTGAGAATTCAATGTGCTTTCATCCAAAATGCCGGAGAGGAGGGTCAGAAGGATTGTGACTAAGGAAGAACGGTTGGGGAAAATTTTTGGTTTTTCAGAACTGGCTTATACGGGCTGTCGACAAAATTAAAAACTCGTTTTTCTGCAGTTCAGCTCCTCTCAAATGCCAATCCCCCGCACCCATCTCTCATCTGCAGTACGAGAAAATGATTATTTGGATTGCATATTGGTTCTGATAAGAAGTTAACCTTGTTTGAATTGCAACCTTTTTTTTTCACCTTAAAAATACAAAATAAATTGACTGTTTTTGAAGCTTCGTTTGAAGTACAAGTACAGTTGCTCCAAAACCAAATGTGGCAGCAAAGTTTGCGTGAAAGATTGGCAAATCTCATTGCTATCACGTTGCAGATCGGTGGTTGTTGGCAAATCTCATTGCTTCAGGTTGCAGATCAGTGATTTTCCCATTGTCAATTGATTTTCCCATGATTTTCCCTTTTTATCATCGCTTAAATTCTATGTGAAAAATTTCAGTGTGAATTCTCTATGTCCCCATCGGTGACAGCTACACCTGTTAATAAAATCGACCAAATTAATATGTCAAAACGACGTGATGGAAACCTCAAAATCATTATTAACAGGTTTGCTGTCACCATCTGCTGATGAAATCGGTTGCTTTCGTGAAATACAGTGTTCCTATCCCTGATCACTGAACCTGTCAGAAACAAATTGGTGAAAATTTAAGGTGGAAGAAAAAGAAAACAAAACAATTTGTGTTAGAAAGAAGGGAAAAGGAGTGCAGAGGAGTCGAGATGACTCTCAGAAGCTAAACAAAAATAATTGGGGGGTATGGGCGACATAAGTAACCGTCTGCCTATAACAGGGAGCAATTTTTTTTATCAACTACCGAACAAGATGAATAATAACTTGAACTCCCTGTATGCATACCTATACCAGTTTTAAATGCGATACAAGTGTCAGGAGGACAGGTGTGCCAATGACAGCCAATTCCTCAGCTAGAGAGAGTAGGTGTTCACGCAACAAATGTTTGAACTGTGCAAGAGACGCCACGACCCTAATTGGAAAGGGAATCTGCATATACAGAAAACGAAAAAAGACCAAACGAGGTCCATAGCTCGTCATGCAAGAGGACTCACCTTAGATTTCTGGACCTAAAGTCTGTTCATTTTCAGAATGGTTCGCGCGCTTTTTACAGACAGGGACCTGCAAATTTGTGCAAAAATCGGAATTAGGATTTTTTGAACTGGGGGCTCAATTTTTGAAACTCTGTCGGTTTTCAGCTCTCAATCTTTTGATAATTCTACTTTTCTTCGGGTTTCAGCTCTCAATCTTTTGATAATTCTACTTTTCTGAAATTTTTCCAATTTCCTGTGACCACGATCTGTCCGGTTTGATGGTCGTTCTGCTCCTGATTTTAAAATGTGCACTTCTGCCGCAAAGCTGATCCGAAACGGGTCCTTCTGAAACGTGGAAATCGCGGTTTTTGCGGACTGAGGCTGCAGTGCGAATCTAAGCCATGAAACTGCCAAACCAAATAACCCTAATCAAACCTAACCTAACCCAAACAAACCTAACTCAACCCAACCTAACCAAACCCAACCTCAGATTCCGCGTAATTCGCTTGTTTCGCGAAACACCATATCTCCCATTGGTCCGCGTCCGCATTTCAGTTTGTCCCATCCGAAACTTTCGCTGGCCCTCCCTTTGCAATCATGGGCACCGACCTGCAATGGCTTGAGGCCTCGATCCGCTGTTGTTGTCAACAACTGGAAAACAGGCACACGAATTCATGTCTGAAAAATTTCAAAATCATGTTCATGGTTGTTTTTCCATCTGTGACATGTTTTGTCCATGCAAACAAGTGCCAAACGAATATTAAAAAATTTGCCGTTGACGAGAATCGAACCCACGATCTTCAGATCTCACAGATCTCGCTGCCACTGAGCTGTCAGAACTTTCGGAAATTTCAGTTCTAAAATCGCGCTTAAATGAAAAATCTCGGATCCAGACAAGGAATGTTTTATACAAATTGCGACACCACTGTCGCACCCCTGCTCCCACGTTCGTTTCGCTGCGATTTTTTGACGCGGACCATTCTGAATATGAACGCACTTTAGCATTGTTATTTTGGAAGGCTTGTGTGTCACAAAAAGGCTGATGTTGGTAATATGGTTTATCTCTTTGTACATGTAAATTTTTATCTCTTTGTGCATGTAAAACACAAATGGAAAGCTGGTATTTAATGAGCTGCATCACATTAAGACACCTATTTTGCTGCATAAACCTAGCAACAGGCTCATTGAATGGAAGATTTCCGACAACCCTTATAGCTTTGTTTTGAAGAACGTGCAATGATGAAATACTCTGATAGGTGCAACCCCAAACAGCTGCACAGATTCAAAGTATGCCCTGCAGAGTGTCAGTTGAAAGTTCAAAGGGAGAATTTTCTTACATTGATAAAGTAGAAACATTGCTCTGCTAGGAATTCAATCTGCGGATGCCAGTTAGGTGATCCTTCCAACACAACACGCAAGAATCTTGTTGGTTGATGAAAGGGAGATAATGGATGGTACCAACTTTGTTGAATTGGGAAAATCTATTTTTTTCGGAATTGGCTTAAAAATGCAGAACGAGGACTAATTCAGTCATTAACGGTTCATGCCACCAAAGTATTATCGGCCACTAATTAATGTTCAAGACGCATGCTTTGAAAGCATTCCGTCATCACAGGAAGTTTACACGCTAAAGGCGGCGCAAGACGCTGCGTTTCTGCAGAATTGCTGCAATCGCACAGTCTGACCTGATTCATTTGGTGTTGAATCGCTTTTTCCCGCTCGCTTTGCCGCAACATCCAATGACAGCAAACCAACCCGTGTTTCGAGCAGCAAGCAGCAAACACATGAATTCGCCTGGGCAGAAGAGGGTTTGTGGCGCGGTACCGTGTCCCAGCCTCCCAACAGTGCTTCCAACAAAAAGACGTTTCATGAAATGAGTGTTCCGTCAATGTTGAGCAGCATTACACATTGTTGGGCTGCATGATGCATTGTTGCGCATCACTGTTGCCGCGTTGTCATCATTGTTGCGTCGCATTGTTGAAATAATGGTGCAACAATAGAGGTGCCGCATCATTGTTGAGCTGTTGCTCATTGTGGGGCGCCGCACCTTACCAGCGCGATGAAACTGTGGACTTTGGGAGGGAATGACCCAAGCCGATCACAAGCAGCAATCACCCTCCCCTCCTGCTTTTTCTTGCTGCAGCAGATCAGGCTTCTGGCTCTTTGCTGAGGCAGAAAGCATGCATCCAGTCCTTCGCACCAGCCCACCTGTTCGAAGAGCTGCAGGGCTGCGCAACTTCTTCTGGCCGAGAACGTCACAATATCGTGATGCTGAGCTTCATGTTTTGTTTTTGCGCCAGAGGCAGAAAACAGACTGACGCGGGCATCGACTGTGGAGCATCCTGGCCTTCATGCATTGCTTTGCATTGGTCAGCCGAAAGGCTGACGGGCTTTACTTGTTGAATTTAACGTCTTATGTGTGCAGTCATTCAGCTCAGCTACAGAGTTAACTCTAATCAAGAGAGAAATACGGGGTGATCAAAAAAGTATAGTGAACTTACTTTGCCAGGTCTTATCGTTGGTGTGTTCGGTGGGCGACTGTATGTGGAGGCATGCAGTGTTCGAAGTGACTGCCCTGATGGTCTGTGCATGCCTCCAGCCATCAGTGTAGGTTGCGGAACACACCATCGAAGGTTTCCTGAGGAATGGTCCGAATTACATAATGATTCTTTGGCCAAGGTCGGACCTGGATTCTGGCATGCCTGGAGGACGAAATGCAGCTTCCTTGAGACAGCCCCAAAGGAAAAAATCTGCTGTGGTGAGGCCGGGACTGCGAGCTGTCAGTTGGAAAAGGGAAAGTGGAGTTGCACGCAATCAGCCGGTCCGGAAATTCATGGAGCAGGAACTGCAAATTGCCGTGGCCTTCGAGGGCTTTGAGCCAGAAACGGCTCGAAGTCCTGTCATCTGTAAGCAGCAACCGTTACCTTTGCTCTGCGGTTACCCAGAGCAACGAAAAACACAAATCAGCATGCACAAGTTTCACTATACTTTTTCCTCATCAGCATAAGACACTGTTTAAAAAACAGTAAACAGAAGGGGTCCAAGAATTCTTCCCTGGGATACACCCCGGGAGATAGTCAACAAATTTGACAAGGACCGCGGCCAACACAAACGAGCTGCTGCCTGTGAGACAAGTACGATTCAATCACAGAAAACGTCTTTCCCCTTTTTTTAGCTTTTTAGTTTCCAGAGAAGAATGTTATGGTCCACACTATCGAAAGCTTTGTTAAAGTCAAGAAAGAGCCCTAGAACCACAAATCTTGAATCAATTGAATGTCACACCATATTTGAAATAACCATGAGAGCATCCATTGTAGATTTATCTTTGCGAAACCCATATTGATTCTGATGTACAGTAATTTCCAAATTTTTGCTGAGTGCAGGAAGAATAGAAATCGGTCGATAACTTTCAACTTGCGTGGCGCACCTTTTTATACACCGGTACCACCCTTGCAAGTTGCAACGTTCAGGCATCTGGGAAATGAGCCTGACGAAAACATTAAATGACAGAAAACTGAACAGGAGAAACTGGATATGCAATGTTACGTTTTTTAGAGCTTTGCTGGTATCCTATCCAGGCCAGCGGAAGTGTCTTTGAGCTGTCTAAGACAATTAGTTATTTCCAAGTCTGTGACTGGAGTTAAATTAATCGAATTGCAAACAGATTTTACGTTCCGCATGGGGTCATCAGCATAATTATGGAATCCTGCACTTGCGGAGCCACTGACAGCAAAAACGTCTGAAAACTTTTCAGCAATGAGTTGTTGGTCTGTGATTAGCTCTTCAGAGTCAAATAAGTAAATACCATCTTTATTGGCACTTTTTCCCACACTCTCCCTAAGCACCTGCCAAACAGCACTAGCATCCTTGGCAGATTGATAATGAACAATAATTGATGAACAATAATTGAGTGACAGTCAAAATTTTGATATTGTTTACGAAGTATCTGTTCCCAGTTTGCTGCATTCATCTTCTTGAGTGTATCGCCTCAAAAACACTGGTGTTCTGAGGCACCTTTTGACAAGGTTTGGGAAGTAAGAAAAACTGGCTCTGTCACTCCATTTTTGATGCCTTTTAGATGAGTTTGGCACAATTCAAGGTGCGCCTTTTAACTCTCTCCGGAACTGCTGTTGCAGGAAAAATTTGGTTTCAATCAGATTATAATACACCTGAGTTTGTATATTTTTGTGTTGGACCCCCATCCCTGAAGGCAGCCCTCTCCTGTACTAGTCAAACGTTCACGATGCTTCGTTATTGTTGCCTTGATCCTACGACTGCCACCCTCGGCTGGATAGCATATCTTTTTGCAGGGGTCGCATTGACGGGGAATGATGTTCCCTAAGCTTTTTGGAAGGGGTAACTGCATTTCTCTAGACAGTAAAATTATCCACCCGTTTCGTGATTTCTTGGCAATCGTGCATGAACCACCAATTCGAAATGGGAAACCAAGGTTCGAGCTTCACGGACAAGCACGGAAACTGGGAGAGGGTATGTGGAGTGTGCAACCGACACCAAAAACAACATGGAGTTTGGTGAATATGATTCCTGAAAAGGTTCCTGTCGTGACCAGATGCCCACATTATCAGACTTTGAAAAATCTATAACTCCCACTTTGTGAATTTTTTGAGATCCTCTTCCACAAGATCGTTTTCACAAGTGTTATTCCGGACCAATGGAAGCTGGTTAACCCGGTCCTGACTGATTTTGCTGAAACCAAAAAATTTAATTCACCCAAATCTGTATGGTTCCCGAAAATTCACAGTCGTTTCCGAGACTCAGTTAACTGTACTCTGTACTGATGTACTCTCAAAACTACCGATCAGATATTTTATTTTTTCCGTTTTGTTCAAATTTCTGGGTTGATATTTCGCATCTGGTAGTGCAAACGTTGTTGCAGGGCCTGTCCTTCAAAATTCTTCCTCAAACTTTAACAGTGTACCTCAAGGAAGTGCATTGGTTTGGGACCTTTACTGTTCATCCTTTTCAGAATTGATTATCTTTGATCAAGAATTGTGCGAGATAAGGCTCTACGGAGACATTGATCTGTCAACAAAACTCCATTTTCAGGAAATTCTTTTGTGCTGCAGCAGAATCTTAACAAAATACAGAAATTACAAAAGTCCAGAATGGTCACATTAGTTTCAAAATGTACCATGATGAATTTTAGACTCTGAAAAATTCTTGTGACACAAAAAAAACTATGATGACAATTCCTTTCACAACCTATCTTCCGCATACTTGGGGGTTATTCTGCAAGAAAAGGCAGCTGCCAAATCAATATCAAATATTCTCAGGGCAGCTGCCAAATCAATGGAAACATGCCTTTGTTTGCCCAATTCCTGAGAAGGGTGATGCAAAGCTTCCAGTCTCTTATCGTCCGATCGGTCTCACTGGTGGTTGTTGTAGACTTATGGAAATCTGATCAATGACTATCTTTGTGAGTGGCTTCAGAGAAGGGGTGCTATAGATGCCAGCCAGCATGGCTGGCATCTATAGCAGTTGGTTTCAGTTGGTTTCGGATATTTTAGATAAGGGTAGCCAGGCTGATGCCATTTTTATCGATTTTGAGGAAGCCTTTGATTTGGTACCTCATTCTGCTCCAATTGTCTCGCACCCAGCAGGTTGGGGTTGGAAATACTTTTTCTGATACTGTTTGTGTTACATCTGGCGTGCCACAGGGGAGTGTTCCAACACTCTTTTCAATATTCATAAATGACCTACCTGTTAATCTCAACTGTTGGGCATTTTTGTTGCGACGTGGATGATTGCGTAATTATTAATAAAATTACAGAGCCATGCCATATTCAGTCCCTCCAAGATGATTTAGGCAGAATTGAAAACTGGTGCACAAATTGGGGCATGCCTCAATGTTACAAAATGTGTTGTGATGTCCTTTACCACAAAGACAACGCCTCTTCTTGGTTCTTATAGACTGATTAACACTGAATTGGAATATTCTGACACTTATCTTGGAGTCACACTTACGAAGAACCTGTGTTGGGGAAAGCACATCGACAATGTTATGAAAGAGACAAATTCTGCATTGTTTTTTGTTAAGCGCATCTTTCTTAAGGCAAGCAGAAGTGTTAGGGAAAAGGTCTATTTTGCCATGGTTCACTCGATTCTAGAGTATGCCTCTGCAGTTTGGGACCCCTACTGATTGGTGCATGTAGAAAAACTTGAGAGGATACAGCGTAGAGCACCTCTCTTTGTATCTGGGCACTATGCATTCACAATAATTAGTGTATCATCCTTGACAACAGAACTTGGATGGAGCTCACTTGCCAAGCGTAGGAAGGTTGCTAAGCTCTTGGGACTTTTTCGAGCTCTGAATAATGTTGGTGGTTGGATTTTAAAGAAAGTTTTATAGATATTAAAGAAAGTTTGTCATTCCCAACTTACAGAGGTAGCCATGATCAGGATTTTAAAATACCCTGTAAGCACCCTTTTAAGGATGTTGGAAAGTTTTCGTTCATTGCCAGAACAGTAAGTGACGAACTCCTTGGGTACTGAGGTGTTTGGAAGTGGGCAAGACCTAAGCAATGTCATTTTAATACTCAATAAGTGGCGTAATTCGGCGCTTTGGGTGTCACGAGTTTTTATTTGTCCGCAAGAGGCGCGAATGTCGCTCGGTGGCCCACTGCGACAAGTAAAATACATTGCGACTATACGGCGGTCGCAGGTAATCACCCACGGAATCTTGAATTTCTCTTGAACTGATCCATGGATTTTGACAGAACTTTTTGTGCTGGAAAGCAGAAAAATGTGGGATTTTGGATGTGTATAACAGCCCCGAATTTTTCGCTGGTAAAATGCTCAAACAATTTGAGATACAAAAGTGTCCAATTTAAGATGTGATAATGTGAAGGGTTCTTGCCTCACATTTTCAAAGATTGCGCGATTTTTTCCGTTGTAACATCAAACATGGTTTTGACCTGCGGAAGAGTTGTAGAGGAAGCTTTCAGCTTTACAAAAATACCAAAATCATTGAATTTGAACATCATTTGAGCATTTATGAAGAAGAAACGCGACATGGAAGCATTATTTGTTTGTTGCGTCGAAAACAAAAAAAAAAATGCTTCCATGTCGTGTTTCTTCGCCATAAAATGGCCAAATGATGTTCCAATTCAATGATTTTGGTATTTTTGGAAAGCTGAAAGCTTTCTCTATAACTCTTCCACACGTAGAAACCATGTCACCATGGGAAAAATCGCGGCCTCCAAGGGAGACGCGGCCTCCAAGGGAGACGCGGCCTCATCCCCGTTTATTTTTGTGCAGAAAACAAAATAAATGATTCCGCGTCGCGTTCTCTCTTAAAAAAAAAGAGTCAAATGGTGTTCAAATGCAATGCTTTTGGTGTCTGTGGATAGCTGAGGGCTTCCTCTAGAACTCTTCCGCAGGTCAAAACCATGTTATAACGGAAAAAATCGCGCAATCATTGAAAGTATTCAGCAAGAACGCAAAATTTTATCTTGTCAAAATTTGAACATATTTTTTCACCGCATGACTTTAAAGTTTTGCCTGTGAAAAGTTCGGGATATGTGGGACACTCCAAAAGTAATGCAAGTTGTTCCTTGAATTTCTTTGGGCACAACTTTGATCAAGTACACTTGAAAAAACCAATAGAAGCATTCTTCCCTGACATCGATGCAAATTTCCACCTTTCTCATGCAACTGCTTGAAGCCCCACGTTGTTCTAAAGTGGCCTCTCTTTTGCCTCTGAATTGCATGATTTTGACAAGGGTTGGATATCGTAAAATTGGAGTCATGCCATTGCCAGTTTGATATTTAGAAAAAGAAAAAACTGCACAAGGTGAACTCAGATGTGCCTGTGAATGTCTCAGAAGAACCATTTTTCTCTTTTGCCGGGTGGCCTAAATTTTCTGGGTTTTATGTGATGTCGAAATTTCATTGAGCTCATTTTTCATGGATACTGAGAGCCGTCTGAGCGATTCTGGTGTGGATTGTAGGAAATGGCTTTCATGCAAGGATGTTTAAAATTAAACGAGTAGATAGAAGGATGTTTCGGGCTAAATCAAGTGCAGTTGACACGTTGTCATCTGCAACTGCTTTTGTACACCATCAATATTTCGCTCGTTCATAACCTGATATTTTTGCTTGAGATCAAGGGTCATGTTTGAAACACCCTGTACCACAGGAAAATTGTTTAATTCTTCAGGCAACACTGGGAAATAAGGGCGACTGGCCACCATGTGCTGCTTGCAAAGCGAATGGATTTTGGTTTCACATTCAAGTCAGATATATGCCAGTGAATTGTTCCAATTGGTTTTGTCTCATTTGAAAAATCCATGATTTTCCGTCAGAGCACCCGAGACATCAAATTCTAGTGCTTGTACAGTTAGTATCAGAAGACTGACACAGGTCTTCTTTTGCTCAAACGTCTATCAAAGATCAATATACGAGTGAACAAAAAATTACTGAAATCGCACGTATAGGGTTCCCACACAATGTGCCAACTTGCATTACTTTTGGAGTGACCTACGTAATTTTATAATCCTGAAAAGGTCCAATTTTCAGCTTTCCAACACAAAAGGTTTCATCAAAATCCGTCATTTGGTTCCAGAGATATTAAACTGTTCGTTGCCGATGCACAGCGACGCATAAATCAACCAGAGCCAGGAAAACCGGCCTCTTGACGCGACGGCAGAGAAAGGAAAAGAGCGAAAATTGGCGCTCGGTGGGCGGGGATGGGCAATGAGAGTTCCGGCACTTGTAAGTGTTAGAATCACAAGTATCCATTCTTTCAGGAAGAAAATTTTACAAGATTTAGAACTGCTCTATTCGCATTTTATTTCTCTGCTCGTCTTTGCTTCATTGTAATTCAAATGTCCATTGTCTTGTCAATTTGCGCCAGGTTGTGCCAAGGCAAATCAACCAAATAAACCTATATTGGGATGAACAACCTAACAGTAAACAAGGTTAGGCATGAACTTGGATTTTCTGAAGAAATTTTACCCATGCTGACAGTTTTCATGCCACTGATCTTCCCTTGCTCGAATATGCATCTGTTGTCAGGGACCCTCACCTTGGCTGGCATGCTGATGCTCTGGGAAAAGTCCAGCAGGCTATGGCACGATTGATTGTGAATGATTATCGGTACACCACCAGTGTCATGAGGGAGAATAAGAGGTTGTCTGTCCTCGCAAAGATGTTGAGGCGGTTTTCTTCAGGGGTCGAACCGGTGTACGTTCAATCAGGCACGGGCACAGCTTCCCGGTACGGGTGCCGGTGCACGTAACGGTTGCAATTTTTGTGCTGTATGAGAATGCCATTTTGCTGTTGGTCCCAAAAATGAAAAATATTGATTTTTGATATGAGTTATGCACTTTTGTAATCCTCTGTGAATTCCGAGTGTTAATTCATTCCCGCTGTGCAATGATACTTGCTTCACAATGTCAAACCATGTGCATGCAGAAAGGCAATCATTGGGCCGATTTTTTAAACGAGGCCCATCGTTTCGTTTAAACGAAGCCCATCTTTTAGGCCGCGGATTCTTTTTCTTTTGTGTGTAAAATTGCATTTAAAAAAGAAACAATCCGCGGCCCAAAAGATGGGCTTCGTTTAAGGGGGGGGGTACCTTTGGCAAAGTTGTTTTTTGCAAAAAACGTCGTTTTTGGTTTTTGTACCTATCATAAAGGCTGAAATCTCTTCTTTCAGAATTTTCAAACCATTTTACTCTATCTCAATTAGTTTTAGAACAGCATCGCATTTTCCGAAGTCATATTTACCTGAAATATATGCCTAGCGCTGAATAGTTTTTTTGCAATATTTTTACCCAATTGGGCAATTGCTTGCCAAATTAGGCAAAAAATGAGTTTTCTGAGGTTACCAGCTGATTCTCCACATTTTTTTACATAGGCATGTCAATTTTCAACTTTCTCCTATTTGCCACAATGAAGTTATGACCACCGAAAAACCATTACGAAATTCAAATCAGTCTTTATTTTACCTGAAACTTCAATCGCGTTTTCTCGCATTTGCATTTTTTTGCAATCGAAAAACTTTTTGAAGTGAGATCTCAGGAACTGTGCATGCCAGAAAGATGAAAATTGGTGTACTTATGTAAAAAAGTCTGAAAATCCGGTTGATGAAGCCGGAATTTTGATTTTCTTGTTAGAAGAATTTTTATGACCATGTTTATGCAAAAAATGACTCGCAAAACGAAAAAATTTACCGCGCATCGACTTAAATTGCAGATTATGACTAAACCAGGGCCTAAATTGAAATTCCGGCTTCATCAGCCGGATTTTGACACTTTTTTACATATGTACACCAAATTTCGCCTTTCCAGCATGCACAGTTTCTGAGATCTCACTTCAAAAAGTTTGGCCTATTTCCGCCTATTTTGCACTGAACATACTCTTATTATGTTTAACAACCCCCCAAAATTTCAGCAAAATCGGATAAGAAACAAAAAAGTTCGTCCGCGAAGGTACCCCCCCCCCCCCTTAAAGAATCGGCCCATTGTCTTGCTTCTTGGTCATTTGAAATTGGGACCAACAGCAAATCTGAAACACATCAACAAAATTCAGTGATCGGTCAAAATTTTTGCAAATTTTTCTGCCATTCTGGTTTGCACGAGAACTGGTTTGGCTGCTTCACGAATGAAGATTGGAGTGTTCTCTTTGTGTACCGCCAGTGAGGTGTCTTCTTTCACAAGGCAATAACATTGGGGAATTCCTGGTACCTTGCTCCCTTGCACTGTTCAATGGCTGTTGACAAATCTCCACAAGGTAATTTGGTTCCATAGCCAGTTGGTTGAAATGCCAAAAATGAGGTTTTGATAGAATTGGTACATTTTGTTCAAAATTAGTGACTTGATTTCTCTAGAAAAATATTAGGCTGACTTGACACGTGTGAAACCTCTTATGGGCTGCATGAAACCAAATCACCTTCCCTTTGGACAAGCCATGATAGCACCGTGGAAATTATAACTATGATATTCACCTGTATGGAGAAGTGATTTACCTGATGTACGAGTAAATATCTTGCAACGTGTACTTTTCTGGCTGACGTGCATACAAACTGTGTTTGACAATCCACGTTTCAACAGCTCTCAGCTTGCTATGGAACCACTTTAGATGTCTGACACTGTATAAAAATGCAGCGTTGGACAATGTGATCATTGACCATTGACATTCAGAACAAGCTTGAGACGGCAGATGAATGCCAGTGATGGAAAACAGCTCCAAATGCTTATCAAAATGCAAAGTATGTGGTGTAAAAATTAATTTTGAAGCTCTGAGATCAACACCAAACCCACATGCAAAATTTTGGTATGGGCCAAGGTATTTTGTGATTACTCATCGGATTTTGCTGGCTAACCATCGGTGACGATGTTCATGGCCTTCGTCGTGTGATTCAGATTCAGACTCCAGCTCGCCCCACCCTTCTGAGCCACACGGTGGCAAGACATATTGAGAAAAGATACCATCAATCAATGCCCCAGCCACACTAAAATATACATATAAACAAAAGCCACGAATGGGCAAGCCAGGGAGGTAAAGAAAAGAAACAAAGGAGCATCAGGAAAACAAGACAACAGAGCCGTTCCTGGACAATGTGTGTTTCCCGAGTCCCTTGGATAAATGGACACAAAAATCATAACAATCGAAATAAAATCAGACATGGTCAGAAAATCAGATTCGATCTGATCATCCCATGGCGCTGAAATATTTAGCTCTTTGACAGGACAGCTGTTGCATGTATCCAGTTATTGTGGAGTATCCTGGCACCAGGTATTGGTTGGTCATTCTGCTGAGATTCGTGATGCTGCTGGGGGTGTGTGCTGGTGGACTGATCCTGTTGTGTTGGTGCAGATCTTGCGGATATCATGCCTGGTGGTATTTGCTGCTGTACGGGTCGACCTATTGCTGAAGAATGTTACCAATGAGACTGGTCATGTTGCTGCATTTTGGGACTGATCATGTGGCTGTGTGTCGCATCTTGTTGGAGATCATGGTAATAGGTGATGGCTGGTCGCACTTTTGCATGGGTTGGCAGGGAGCGTCAGTAATTGTAATCGTGATGCTGCTTTGGTCAATATCTTGATGAATCTCTTGTAATGGGTGTGAACTGGTCATGCGCTGCCTGTGTGGTGCAGATAATGCTGAGTGTCATTAAGTTGTGGATTTATCACACTGCTGCAACGGGTGGGGCGTGCTTAGGGTCACTCGAAATTGATCTGAAGGGTCTCGTTGAGGATTATTCTGTCGTGGGTAAATCATGATACCTCATGGTTCAAAACTCTGTAGCAGTTCTATCTCTCAAATCATCTTTTCAATTGAATCGGTGAGAATCAAAAGGTCATATGTCCACATTTTGGCCATTTTGAGTCAAGAGCAGAAAAATGTTTTCCACGTATGCATCCACAGTTTGCAATCAAAATGGCTGATGTCCGACATTTGCAAACTCCTTAAATGGCTAAAATATTCAGTGCAAGATTCTGCTTTAGAATCAAAATGTCACAAGTCCATGGACATATGACCTTTTGATTCCAAAACACTGAAAGTCAAACGGCTATTGTTTCCCAAGCTCTCCTTGCCAGCCTCTATTTGGCCCGTCCTTGCTTGTTGCTTCATTCCAACCTCAAGATAACAAAAGCATGGCATCAAAGCCGGACTCCGCCCTACAAGAAACAAGTACAGCATGCGTTAAAATAAACCCATCTGTTGCAAATACAATCATCACCAAATATGGATTTTTACTCGCAACTCCTTCGAGATAAAGAGCAAGAGGAGCATGATATGCGTCAGAATAGGACTTGGTGAAAGAAAATGTTTGAATCTGTGTATGGGGTTGACGCCCGTCCACAGGAATTATGCATTTTGTCCTGCTGCCGATCAGCAAAATATCTTTGTGCAACAAATATTGGAACGATTTTGTATATCCGAATTCAAATGGCAGATTTTTGGTCAACCGTGCGTGTATTTCACTAATCTTCATTCTGAAAACATGAACTGTCTTTTTGGTAAACACAGATCTTTCAAATCTTTCCTTGCTTCTTAGCAAGGAAAGATTTTGTCTTCTCCAGACAAGATCAGACGCCTTGACTGTGCCAACAGCATTGCGATTAGGTACATTTTCGAACCCCTTTCTTGGAACACCCTGGGTATTCATTCTGGTCCTATTAAACAGAAAATGTCTCCTTTGATTTGAAGGAGCAATTTTATTGATATGATCATGATCAGAAAAGTATTTCCATCCTGGAAAGTGCGGTCCTTTGCCCCGCTCGGGAGTTTGGAATCAAAAGGTCATAACTCCAAGGGTTTCAAAGGGCCATAACATGAACCCCTTTGACACAATGACCTTCAAAATCCGCCCGTTGGTCTTTCGGGGTAGTGTGGGTCGATCTTCGTTCATTGCATATGGAGGACTGCAGGAGACAGTCACGGGGATAAAGCGTGAGAAGGTTCTGCAAGAACTGTGCAGTATTCTTAGAAAAATGACCAAAGAAATTTTCCCAATGTGTGTTGACTTCATCATGGTTCAACTTCATCACATTATCCCAACCCTGAAGAACTCCCCAGAAAACTCCTCTACTACCAAAATGGCCTCCCGTGCGAATGGCTTCTCCCAGCACACCGTCATACAGTTTTTAAACTGTGTCAAAACCCAAATGAGAAAAAGCCTGGAGCCCTGGTTTTTCATCCTTTCTTCGACCAATAAGGACCATTATTGATACCCATGCAACCTGAGCTGATGGCCGAGGGGTTTTTTCTTTTGCACATGGCAAAGAACTAAAGACAACCCAAACTTTCTCAGTCAACATTCAATAACTTTATTTTTCACAGGAAGGAATAATAAAATCAAACAAAGAGAAAATCGTACAAACAAAATCATAACTCCACTTCAAACAATGAAATAAACATCAACATTTACATTTCAACACAACACAAGTGCCAAGGTCTAATTTTTGGAATCTCATTCTTACTCTCCGTAGTCATAATATCTCCGTAATTATTCGTTATGTTTGAACCGTGAAGCAGGAGATTGTAAGTACAAACTGGGGCTGAGCCGGTGCCACTTTTTTCCCGGTGCCGATAACGGTACCTAGTGGTACCGACGGTTCCGGTACCTGATACTGGTTTTAAGGGCTCGGTACCTGATACTGGTTTTAAGGGGCTAAATTGGCAAGAGGAACAGTGTCACTCAAATCAAATTAAACTGAATTTGCCCAGTTATTTTCAGACTTCTGGAGCTGCTACTGCCAGGTAACACCTCTATGGATTTTTTTTCTGCTTTCATTGATGCTTGATGCGACTATTTTCGGATGCACAATCGAATTCAGGCAGATAGAAAACTTAAAACAGGAAATGGCATTCAGTTTTATACATGCCAACTAAACGTATGCAAATCCTGTGGCGCCATCTTTGGAATTTCTTGCAAGTTGAAATCTGATTTTCCTTGCGGGCAATCTACCCTGCAAAGAAAAACAGCAACTTCAAAGTGGGGCTTGCAATGGAATGTGTGAAAAAAATTGCATGGTGGGAAAGAAAAAAACGTGCATTTTGAAGCAATCTTCAAACAGAGTCGTTTTGTTTTGAAGGTTGCTTCCTGCCAAGCGAGTGTGTTGCAACTTTCTTCAGCGCAGGCACAAACAAAGAAATTTTGCAAATTGCATTCGCTAACTTTGTTGTTCCACGGCCAAAATTCATGAAGAGCAGGCGCGGAACTACGGCCAAAAACCGAAAGGATGATCTGATAAAGAAATGTGCGCAAATATCCTGGCGTATCCAGTCGAGAAACTTGAAAAAAAAAAACACAAGAATCTCATTGGTAGCGAGCGGATAATTTGCGTCCTGGCGCATCCAGTCGAAAATATTTGCGCACTTTGGAAGTCTTTTTTTTCGGAAAAAGATTGCATGGCTGCCAGGAAACAAGAACAAAGACCGAAAACAAAAATGGAATTGAGAAAACGTCCTGGCGTATCCAGTCGAGTAAGTTGAAAAACACGCTGGCTGTGAGCCATATTTAGCATCCTGGCGCGTCTAGTCGAAAATCCTTGCGCACTTTTGGAAATTCTTTTTCGGAAAAGATGGCATGGCTGCCAGGAAACAACGCCAAAGACCGAAAACGGAAGCAAAACCGGTCGGTTTCCAAAACGAAGACAAACGGCGGATTCAGCTGATCGACGAGTGGTGATCATGGTTGACCATGTCATTCGTAATATCGATGTGAATCCAGATGATTGTGTTCAACGAGCTCACCCTTTTCGATCCGCCGATTAATCTTCGTTTTGGAAATCGGGCAAAAAACGGAATTGCGAAAACGTCCTGGCATATCCATTCGAGAAGCTCGTCAGTGGGCAAGAATCACACTGGCGGCGGACCAATGTTCTTCCTGCCGCATCCAGTCGGAAACATATAGGCTCTTTCGGGAGCTGCTGATTTGGATTTGGCGATTTCCACAGATCAACGCCTAAGAGTGATACTGTGAGTTGGAAAAGAAAGTGCGCAAAGTCCTGGCGTATCCAGTGGAGAAGCTTGATGTCCAAGAGCGACAATCACACTGACAGCGATCCGATATTTTGCAACTACCTGGAGCATCCTGTCGAAAATCTTTGCCAACCCAGCCCCGAGGAAGTTCATGTTTTCAAAAGATTCGGATGGTGTAAATCAAGTAAAACTCCAAAAACCGGGCACAAGCAGTTCAATGTCCTGCAGAGCAGTGCGATCGAGAATCGTGCTGCGTTAGGCCGACCACTGACTGCAGCAGGACAATTGAATGACTTACTGTTGAACAGGATGGCTTCCATGCTTTTTGATTGCTGCATCCCCAATGATAAATCTGCAGTCGTTGTATCTGGCTTTTATAATGCTTGGTAGAGCCCCAGAGGGAGGGGCCTGCCAAAAGTCTGGGTCAAATGGGCGGGGCTTGCGAAATGCATTCAGTTTCAACTGCATGCTCCTCCCACACATGCATCTCAGGTGCATAAAAAAGCCAGAGACAGAAAGCTAACTTCAATCAGTTCGGGCGATGGAATTGTGGGCTGCATAGCACAATTCGAGGTGCTGTGCTATTCACTGCATGTTGACTGCCCAACCGGTGCCAGTACCGGCAGGTACCAAAAGGCCATATACCCGCCGGTACCGGTACCATTGATACCGATCCGGTACCAGTAACCAGTAACTGGTACCGGCTCAGGCCCAGTACAAACGTACATCACAATGCAAACCACATTAGGAAAGGGCAACTGATGCCATTACCCTTACCTAATATTCATAATGCATAATAATAATAATTATTTAGACAAAGCACCGTGAAATTCCATGGGCTTGGCACATGGTTCCCATCCGATCATGATACCAAATGAAATTCCTCCACTTTTCCATGAACTCTTCAAATTCCCAAGATGTGGACTTTTCCAAAATGTGGAATCCAATCCAATCATCGTATTTTAGGTTGTCGACAGCTTGCAAAAATTTACAATTCCACTACAATTTGGATTTATCATTTCAGTAACTCCCGAGAGTGGGCAGCTATGTGATCATCATATGGGTAGCCATATTATGATGGTTGCAATATGACAGCCGCATGATATGGATGGTCATTACGAAACAAACATACTCTTTAACAAAATGTGCTCCGACTTCCTGTGTCCATCGGAGATATGGAACTGCCAATTTCCATTTTGGAAATTTCAGGAATAAATGGAGGCTGCCGCCAATTTTTGAAATGGTTCTCCTGGTAAATGTGAAAAATTCCGGTTGCCTGGGTTC
>JASGXE010017636.1:0-44672 GCA_030068105.1 Sinentomon sp. SZTP_YWyxl
GTGAAACGAGCCAAAATTGAAAAATCTTCTCTAGTAGTGTCGTGTGTTTCTGACTTTTTTGAGTTGTTTGGTGCAAAACACTTATCTATGACTTTTCAAGCCCTGTCGAAGTTCATCGCAAATGACTCTTCCTCAACTCCGATTGGATGGTTTTTATGACGAACGGTGCACACTATCAAAACCAAATTTTGCATGCATATTTTTCTGCTAATGTGACACATCTGTGCCAAATTTGACAACTACTGTCATCATCATTGGAACAAAAAACACCTCTACGAGTGGACTGGTCTCCCCACTCCGGAGTTGATGTCTCCGCAACTAGGCACATTGAGCACAGCTTTTTTGCAAGTCGAACCCACAAAAAGCAAACAGCATATCCATGGTGACGGTCAAGTTTCACCCCTCATATACCACGGGATCATCGTGGACCATTGTCGAACAAAAGCATTTTTTTTTTGAAAATGTAATTTTGCCATTGCAAAAAAATTAAAAATTTTGTGCCTCTAAAATGACATTCTGATGACAGGAAAAACAAATTCCACGGGCCCTAGTGATAAGGACAAGGTAGGATGGCAAGCAGCAGTGATAGTGCTGCTGGATTTCTGTGAAAACGTACCTTTTACCATGTAACTTATAGCACTGTATGGGGTGAAATGGAAGTCTTCTTTCAGGTACCCTTCAATCAGCAGATGTGCAATTATCCTCTCACAGTATTCTCGCTTCAATGTAGGCTCCTGGCATCCTTCGAATTTTAAATTAGCCTGTCCCTTCCCTGTCCAGGCATCAAGTAATTTTTGGCCTGAAAACACAGTGAACAAAATTTTAATCATTTGGTACGCATTTCCTGATTTCCTTATTCATGTAACATGAGTCAGAATAGGTTTATTGAGGATATAATAGCCCTTTCACTTGAACCACAGTTTGTCAAGCATGACTTCTTTTTTTTTAGTTGTTCTGAATGCATGCTGCAGATCCACAAACATACTAGGGACGTTCAAGTTGCTCTAGTCCTGACCGGCTTCCAGAGAAATCACCGATTGGTTTGTCATCCCTTGGTTCTATATCCTTTTTAGTAAGCCACTCCAAATTTGAGTGTAAAAGGACCTATATCCTTTACTAAAAAGGACCTATATCCTTTTTAGTAAGCCACTCCAAATTTGAGTGTAAAAGGACCATTTTTCATTTCTGCGTGGAGATTCTTTTTAAGCCGTCTGGAAACTGCACTTTGACACATTTGCACCGATTCCATTTTTGTGCAATGTCTGTTTTTTTTCATCTTTCGTGAATCAACGGTGCACTTTGACACATTTGCACCGATTCCATTTTTGTGCAATGTCTGTTTTATCTCATCTTTCATGAATCAACGGAGCAAATAGCTTTCGCAGCTCGAAATCTCACCCGGAATAGCATAAAAAAGTTCTATCAACATCTTTTCGGGAGAGATTTCGAGCTGCGAAAGCTGTTTGCAGCTTTGACTCACGAAAGATGAAAAAAACAGACATTGAGCAAAAACGGAATCGGTACAAATGTGTCAAAGTGCAGTTTCCAGACGGCTTAAAAAGAATCTCCACACAGAAATGAAAAATGGTCCTTTTACACTCAAATTTGGGGTGGCTTCCTAAAAAGGATAAAGAAACAAGGGATGACAAACCAAAACCAATCGTTGATTTCTGGCCTGGAAGTTGGTAAGGGCTAGAGCAAATTAAACGACCCTCGTAGCTCCTTAAGAAGTGTTCAAAGAATCCCGACAGGCATGGGTAAAATTTTTCAGTGAATGGCAAGCATCAAGGAAAACTTTACAATCACACTTTAACATTGATGCTGTTATCGATAATGCCAGTTTGCAATTCTTATCAATGATGCAATGACTGATATTAGTGCATTGAGGTCACATGAAATCTGTGCAACGGCAGCCATGCAATAACAGAACTGACAATTTTCAGCTTTACCTGTTACCCTAATGTCTTTGCTGCTCGCTTTGTCGATAATCCGGTAGATATTCCTGCAATGCTTGGTAATGTCACGGTCGTCAGAATACTTGTGAGCTTTGCAATTGTCACACATTTTTTGGCAATCATCTGGACTCCAGGCTTCTCCAAAATGATCCGAGATGATCTCTCTTCTGCATCTGGAAATATTTAATCACACATTTGCACCTGATGATCACACAAATTCTGCTATCACTTTGTGGTTGGCTGTGTGGTTGACCACAAAGTGATCATGACCTCTGCAGCCCTCACCACCATTCAAAATTCTGCTATGAATGATGCCTGAAAAACAGCCTCATAAAAACCTGGTTTTTTGCGGTTGAATGTTATTTTTTTTTTGGAGTCAAAAACTTTTTAAAATAATCGGTAATCACACTCCCTTTTTCACACAGGGATCTAAAAAAGTCTTAGAGACTCTTTTAAAAAGATGGATCCAAGATGTGTCTCCAGATTACTACATCCTTAATCCAATCTGCCTTCTACAGGAATTAAAATGTGAAATTGGAAGCAGTGGTATGCTTTCATTTACAGCCACTTTACCACAGATGCAATTTTTAGAGGTGTGGCGTACCCCAAAAGGTGAAGTACCCAGTGGTACTCGTGCCAACGCATACCCCCTACAACTTCATCCCTGCAGGGTGGACCAAAAATGTTAACCCTTAACCTCCCAAGGGGTAGTTGCTCTACAGAACCTCCCAAGGGGTGGTCCATTGGACCACACCATGATCCCATCTGTTAATGGGCCTGGTAAGGTTCTTGCTATGAAAGTGCATCCTTTTTGATGTCTCATGCAAAATTTGGCCAGTCCAAGATGGTTTCTTCCAATATTTTTTCCATCCGATAGACACGAAAGTCAGTTTTTCGCTGCAGTTTTTGGGCAAAACTTCAAATCTGAATAACTTTTGATTTTATAAACATTCTTTGTGTTATTACATTCAAAACGACAATACAGTTGTAGAGTTTGAGAAAATTTGGAATGAAGGCCTCTGTTTTTTTTTTACCTGCCCTTCCAAAGTAGAAATTTCGCATGGAGAATTTTTGAATTTTTTTGTGAAAAATGGTATCCCTCATAATTTCCATATAGCATGTCACATCTTCAAAACACTTTATGTGCTTATGAAGGTGATGAACAGCTTGGCATGGCCCAAAGTGAAAGTTGAACTCATACCACTTCAAAAAAATTCAAACATTTTTGAAGTGGTGTTTTGCCCAAGGGGTGGTCCATCCACCACCCATTTTCCAAAATCCCAAGGGGTGGTCCATTGGACCACCTCACCCAAATCCTTTCATATGATAATGATTTGGACTACCAGGCTGCACAAATAGTATCGACTGCAAAATCTATTCATTTGGGATTTGCAATGTCAAATAACATCCATTTAGTTGTCTGATATTGGCACCAAGAGCCCTAATACACACAGTCAGTTTTCGAACCTTAAGTGGAGCTAAAAACCTGAAAATCAGACTTTTTGGCACAGAACAGCTAAAACAATCCTGGAAATCTAAGAAAATGGTAAGAACAGTGATGAAATGTGTGGCTGATGCCCTTGGGAAATTCAGACATTGTGACCCCAAAAAGCCCAAGGGGTGGTCCAACGGACCACCGAGCAAAAAACATGTACAAAAGTCAATGAAATGCAAAACATTGTATGTTATATTGGAGATGGAAGGATGTTCGGCCTAATGCACCCTGCAACTTCACTGCAATTGGAAATTAAAGGGTGTGGCCCGATGGACCACCCCTTGGGAAACTCCAATTTTTTGATTTTCGTAACCTCCCAAGGGGTGGTCCATTGGACCACGGGCCAGTATTTCTCCCAATTCGTCGGTGGATTTTTTTAGGCTCTTAGGGCATGGTGGACCCAACTCTCGTAGAGGCATATCTGGAAGCACAGAATCGTCCGGGCCCAGGGAATAAAAATATTGAGAAAATAACAAAGGAGTGGTCCATTGGATCCACCTTTGGGAGGTTAAGGGTTGAGCGAAATGTTTTTTTTTTCTTCGCGTCTTTGAAATGTTTTTTCGTGTCTTGTTTCAGTTCTGGAAAATGTTTTGGGCAAATAAAAGGACAGAAGTGGTAAAACAGCTTTCTTATTCATGCTTTTGCAGGTTTGTGGTCTACTTGTAAAAAGCGGCCTCAAAGCCATAAACCAACCACTCCCAAGTACACTTTGGCAGGCGGAAACTCGACGAAAAAGGTAAGTGAACTGTTTTCCGTTGTTTTGGGTCCGCAAAGTGTTTTGAGCTTCAAAGGTAGCTGAAATGGCATAATATTGTTATGGTCTTCTCATCATTTTCAGTCACACCGTGTGTGATGATTTTGGCAAGAGGCCTCGATACGCTACCCCAACTAACAACTCCAACTCGGGGTCAAAAGAGAAAGTTTTTTCTTGGCATAGCCTTAATGCACTTCCATACCTACTGAAGCATCCTCCACCTTGGTATTTGAAATTACGCAAACCCTGATTGGGATTAAGGTATGCACCATTTTCTCCTTTGTTCTGCACAGTAATTGCATAAGCATTCCAAAAACATTCAAGCTTTTACACCATTTTTATAACTGGGAAACCTCAGGTTTCTGCACTTTGGAGGTCGGTCATTCTCTGTCTGCCAGCCGGTTGTGGGATCGGACAGAGATGAGTGATAAGAGTTATGGTGGGATGCCATGTCATTGTAAAAAATTGCAAAGGGCCTCGCGCTGGCACAGGTACGCCACTGTTCATTCTGAAGGATTTTGTCAACGAAATGGAGATTAATTCTGATCGGGCATGTTAAAACCCTGAACGACCAAGCAAAAATCATCCGTGACACATAGTTGTTATTTTGATGCCGGACACCAAAATTATGCACAAAAACTGTGGTTCTGAAAGGATAACCTTGGAAGGTTAACGGCTAGACCTGCCGATGCACTGTGAACACCGTTGGATAAAAAAAAACTGAAGAGAGATTTTCCCCAAGGACCAGAAACCGGAAGCTTTCAAGGGTTACACGGGAAGCGAGGATACTCACCAAAAAATAAAAATTCCGAAATACCCTGTAGTTTTTCTTGGTACAGGCACATCATAAGCGAAATCGGGAGCGGATGATACTCTGCAGAGTTTTCTCGGTTGGCGAAAATCTTCGCTGACAATTTTCAGTCAACACTTTCCTGCCAATTTTTTGTTTTCTGGGAAGGTTGCTGCATTTGCAATGCGTCAGGCCGTTGTTGTGAAGTGTCTATAGGGACCCGTGTGGTGGGTGGCATGGTGGTGATGGGGTTGCATCAGAGTAAAGGGACCAGGCAATAAAGATGCGAAGTTGTATTTTGGTTACGTCTTCAAGAAGACGGAAACCAGACGCGTTCGTTTACGCAGGAATTGTTTAGGAGATAATGGCGTTCAAAGTTGGATGACTTTTTCATTGGTTGTGCCCGGTTTGAAATGATGCTGACTCAGTGTTTCTGATCCAATTGGGATGTGTGTGGTGTTGTTCGAAAGGGAATTAAATTGGCCTTCCTCCTCGTTTGCCCGCGATGTCGCAATTGGTGTCTAATGATTGAATATTGTGACATAAATGTTTTCGTCAGTTCAGGGTGGAAATTATCGCCTCCCGTACAAGGATTTTTGAAGTGATGGACATGATTGTTTAAAAGTCTGCCTTCGATTGAAAGGCTCACGGGTATTGCCACAATGTACCACAACGAAAATTGCTTTTGGCAACATGGATTTATCCCTTCTTTTTTAACCGGTTCTCCAATTTTTGGATCTTTTGAAATTGAAAGTGACGCTGCGTGAACAAAGACTTCTTCAGTCTATCACACGGTTGCCAATCTTAATAAATTTAAGATTGGCAGCTCCCTGTGTACATATTTGACCCCTTGAACACATTGGATCACCATCGAACCGGAAGAAGGAATGAGTTCAGCGGAAAAGAAACGACAAAATCGAAATCATTCTGGTAAGTGAAATTTAGAAAAATGCAATGTTTTTTTTTAAATTCAAAATTTTAATACTTTGGGACGAGAATTTCTGTTTTTTTTCCACAGGGCTGCAGAGCAAATATCAAAGTTACATTTTTCGCAATAAAAAAATCATAAATTTTAACCAAAAATGGGCCGGTTTTGGGCCAGGGACAAAAACTGATTTTTGTCACCTCCCGTCATTTGCGCATTTTCCGCCGGTGGCAGAAGGTTAATATGCTATTTCCAGACGTGCAAATTTCGGTTCTTTTCAACTCATCTATCATTTGCCAGCATACCTGGTCGGTTCGATGCTATATGCTACCATCCCATATAAATTCTCGATTCCAGTTTGATCTTCGAAAACGATTGTGCTCAGTTTAAACACATCGGCTAGACGATAGAATAGGATGCAGTAAGCCTTTTTGTTGTCCCTTCCAGCTCGTCCACTTTCCTGGAAAAAAATATTTCAGAGTAGGGAACATCAGGGTTGAGAAAACACTTTTCTGCCACTGTTAATGTTTTGTATTTTTTTTAACAAATGCAGCGAATAGAAAAAAAAAACGACAGAAGGAAGGGTAGTAAATTTGAGGGTTGTTCAATTTTACATCGCTCTACCCTACGAGTTTAATGATTTCCTTCCACTCTACTTGGATTGAATCTGGGCACACGTTGGGAGACCGTCGTACTCCCATCTTCAGAGCCGACTGGTCAGAAGTTGAGCTGTGATGGCTGCACTCTGCAGGTCCTCATATTGCATTCCAACAGCACAGGGAGGGGGCATGTGTTCTGATGCACCACCCCAACACACAATGCAACTGCAACAGAAACGTGAAATAAAGCATGTCTTTCCAATTCTCTCTTCCTGGGTTGTTTGCTTTGTTTCCCAACTCTTCACCAGCTCTAAGCAATTCAACTTTTCTTTCTCTATTTGCAAACTTTCGAGTGCAACACCGTGATTGCTTTAGTCACAAAAACATAAGTTGTGTCATTATTCACACTTGCAGTATGCAGACATCATTCACCGCAATTTGAAATGAAGCCCCTTGAATAAGAATGACAAAGCATGATAAAAACAGAAAAATACAAAATAGATTACAAACAAGATTAAAAGGTTCGCTTCCAGGGAAGCCATGGTTTTGTCTTTTCCAGTGCAGTAACTTTGGAAGTGATTTCCAGCACAATTGCAAAATCTGCAAAACCAGATAGTTTGGCAAAATGATCAAATTATGAGATAAGTGGTGATGAGATTGATTCATGTCAAATTTGGTGCGATGAAAAGGGTTAGCAATTTCCGATGGTGATTCGGTTTCTATAAATATCTGTTGGAAGTTTTCAACCAAAACAGTTTGTCATCCGAACAGCAGTTTCGGTTCTGTCTGCTCTGCACCCAAACTGTCACATGACAGGGTTCTGAGAAAGAAGCAGTGGGGATTCAAAATTCCCGGGAAGGAATAGAAACTGGAGAGAACGCCTGTTGGGAAATATCTAAAAAATGATAGCAATGAATTCAAGAACAACAAAAAGTCACACGTGTGTATGAACGGCCGTGTTCGTAATTTCCACTCACACCCATCAGCGCTTCAATATAGCAGTCAATTTAGCAGATGGATGAACGCTTCCCAGCAATGGAAAAGGAATAGCGTTGAAGAGAGAAATTAAAGTTTCACAACACATATCTATTTGCAGCCATCGAATTGGCTGCTGTTTTGAAGCTGAGTGTGAATGTAATTAATGGAGAGTCTGGCTAATGTTGAAGGTATACAACCAGCGGCAGAATTTCGGAAGCTTTGATTCAAGTCGAAAACCCAGTTGACGCTGCCATGGAAACCGTTTTGTTTGTTTTTCGACTGACGGATGATGTGAAATGATGCCAGAATAAAACCGCAATGACCGTTCGAATTGCTTCGATTTTTTGAAGAGTTGCGACCATTTTCCGGAATCGTCTTTTTATTTTTCGCAATGATGAGTTGCTAGATGATTAAAATACTCAAATATGCGCTTTATCCATTCGCAAGTGAATGAATTCGACAGCTTTGATGAAGGCAATGAAGGGTAAAAGTATGTAGGATGGAGAGGCAGTGAGAACATAATTGCAAGAATAAAATGTTTGCATTTTTAACCGACGGAACAGAAAAAACCAATCAGAATTTTCATAAATAACACACAAATCTCAATTTGGTTCAATTTTTGATCATTGTTCCGAGTTATCATCTTGCAGAGCGCAAAGTCCATATAAAACTGTACAATCGTATAGAATAAAATTATCACATTTTTTCACGGATCGCAGAGAAAAAATAATCAGCTCTTCGTTTCCGCAAATGATAGAAAAATTCCAAATTTGGGCTAAATCCATTGCAAATTTTTTGAGTTATCGATTTGCAACGAAAATCGACGATTAAAACAGGGCTTGTGTTTTCAGTTTGCGGGAAAAAATAACATTTTGTCTTAGCAGACGACGCATTCGCGTCTGCAAAAGACAAAACAAAAATGGTGAAATGGAAACATTCGGGAAATGAGTACCTGATAATAATTTTCAATTGATTTTGACAAACAGAAATGGATAACAAATCTAACATTCGGTTTATCGATGCCCATGCCAAATGCAACAGTTGCGATGACAACCTGAAACAAAAAAGATGCAATGGTGAGTTGCAAAAAAACACACTTAGCACTTTGAAAGTGCTATTTCTGCAAATTAAACATATTCCTAATCTGCTTGCTGCCATTTAGCCAGTGGTATTGGAATGAAAATTCCATAAACAAAAGTCAAATGATATTGTTTTTATATTTTGGCCTGCTCCAAATGTTCATCAACTATCAAGGTTGGCTGCCCCATGCATGTATTAGCTTTAAAGTTATATCTCAGCCATTTTTTGAGATGCAGATTCGAAATTTTGAACCTTGTATTCGTCTGTTTTTTACTGTTCAGATTTTGTCCATGTTCATTGACTCATGAGATATTTTGCATTCAATTACCTCGGCTGTAACAATTATCCTTTTTGCATTCAAGGGCTTTTCAAACATTTTCCTGCAATCTTGGTGACTTTTCTAGCTAGGACACCAAGTTTGAACTTTCCAGCAGCGTAGTAAATACTTTTTTCCGTATTTGGCATGCAAATGCTATTTCTTTAAGAAAAAACTCCTGTTCTTGACTTCTTTTTAAAGAAAGCCTGTTCGAAACTAAAGTCCTGTTCATTATCAAAAGCTTTCAAACCTGAATTTGGTCATTGACCCATCTAGAGTGGACTTTAATCCTCTGTTCAGGAGGAAGACTGGCATGGTACGAACCAGCTTTTAATCCCCTGGCTCTGAGCTTCTGAGTTAAATCCTCACAGTCTTTGATGGACGTCGTGTAGATTATTCCCGATTGATCTTCAAATTTGGATGTCAGCAGTTCTGCAAGGTCATTCACTGACTCGTCATGATTTGAAGACTTGATTCTTAACTAGGTAGTGGAGAAAATAATCCATTTACAAGAGAAAAACATTGGGGGAAAACTTCAAAAATGATTTATGTGTTTGCTGAAACATTGCATGTGAGGCCGAAACGGTTCCCACAGAGGCCATAAGATGAAGACATTGAGATGGCCATTTCAAATGTAGTTTTTCATGCAAGATGTCAATGAATGCTCACTATTGTTCGTTCCAAGTAAAGATTTCTAACTGACAGTTGAGGTCAGTGGGTACTTTATTTTCTAGATATCCAGATAGATATCCAGCACATGCTGAAGCATTTCAAATTGAAGCATTTTGCTCATATGTTGGTGAGCCCGGATGTTCAGTTGGAATTGCCGATTATCTTGGCAAGTTGCTGTATCCCACAGGAAATTTTAAGGGGTTTAGTGCAAAATCTATGGTTTAGACCTGGAGAAACCCTGGGAGAACATCATGCTATGATACGAATCCACCAAACCAAGGAAAATAAACAGGCAACAGCCATTGGATATTGCTTTGGAAAGGGCATGTGTTCCGCATGTTGATGGAGTCTTTCGGGAACTTCACAAGTTAGTAGGTCAAGAATGTTATGTCTGTGCTGCAGGGCCGATCGAAATCATCATTATTCTGAACTGACTCACTAGTTATAATGCAAGCCAAAAAATTAGAAACATATCTACCATTTCAGTGTGAGTTAAGTTGAATGCATGGAACCTAGAACAACAGGTAAGAGAACATCGCCAGCTTCGGTGAAGCCGCCATGTGGCGGCAGCACTGTTGGTAAATCTGAAAAAATAAACGGAGCTAAATGGCGCTGGCCTTGCATTTTGCAGAAAACATCTGTTCAGTGGAAAATTGCGTACCTTTGCATCATTTATGTTTCTTGTGCAGGATGCCTTCATCATTCCTGCCGCGCTCTGCAGACAGTCAAAATGTTCCCAGTCAAAATATTTGATCAAGAAAAGGTCGAAGAAAATGTTTTCAGCAGCGAAATCCGCAGGCTGGCCATGTCCCTTTTGCCGTTTCGCGTCCGCTTCTGAACGCACCATTAAAATAACAGCGTCGTTTTAGGTTGAGATTTTCGAATAGCGGCGGTAGCGCAGATGATCAGCGCTAGCCTGATGTGCTGAAGGTCCCGGGTTCGATTCTCGCCTGCGGCTGAATTTTTTCATGTTGATAATGAGATCAAAATTTCAAACCAGAATCGTTTGCACGCCTTTTGCTTCCCAGTTGCAGTTTTCTGACCAATTTGAATTTGACGGGCCATCTTATTGCCCATTTTCGCACACACAGTTCACCGAAAGTTGTCTGACTGGCTCCGCTGGAGAAAATATTTCAAGGAACCGCCGTTGGAATTTGACCAATTCGCACAAATTGGAATTTGTTGCTTTTTGAATTGTGAGAGTTCTTCTGTGTTCTGTCTCGCTGCTTGTTTGTTTGGCTCTTGTGCTCAAAGACTTCGCTCTGCACCCATCTTCCAAAGGTCAACATCCAAAACCATTTTCAATTTTGAGGACTTTCTGCGCAAAAGTCCCGGCAACACCGGTTGTGCGCACTGCGCATCATCAATTTTGCCGCATGCTCTTGCACCGAAAACAAAACAATGTTTCATGTAGCATTTTCTGCCACAAACGGCCAAATGGAGTTCAAATGCAATGATTTTGGAATTTTTGGAAAGCTAAAAAATTTCTCTACAACTCTTCCACAGGTGGAAACCATGTTGCAGCGGAAAAAATCGCACGATCATGAAAAATATCTGGCAGGACCCCGGCATTTTATCACATCCCAACATTTTACAATTTTTTCCTGAAATTGTTTTGATGTTTTGTCAGTGAAAATATCGGGATTGTATCAAACGCCAAAAATCGCCAATTTTCCGGCTTTCTCACTTTGAAATTTGAACAAAATCCGTCATCTGGTTCAAGAGATAATCAACTTTCTGTCGGCGAACCCTGTCTCCAGAACTGCTCCTTTTTCTCATCTCCTTCAGACTTGCGAACTGTGCGCACCCAGCGGCGAGAAACAGAAACATGAAAACACGCATCACTCAGCAAGCGAATTTTGAATGGGGAACGGCGAAGCTTCCTTTACCTTTTGTTCCAGTACCATGTTGAATGATTTGAAACTGAAAGCTCCATTCAAAATGACAAACCTGGTAACACAGATTCGGCCTGTTTAAGGGTGACTTCAAAACCATACACCCTTGGATGTGGAGAATTCTTTGGGTATCCAGCAAAACTTGCTGTGTGAGGGTAGCCGTGAGCCCAATTATGGTTACTTTGCTGAACAATGATTTCATATTGCCGAGGTACTTGTAATCTGTGAAAAAAATTCGAGGAAAAATCAGATTTCTGCAGGTTAATGAGGAATGCAAAAATGGAAATGGCAGCACTAGAAGGGATTACAGGAAAAAGGGGAAAATGCTGACCGAACCTACCACATTCAAACAAGTGATAAATGCAAACCTTTGTGGCACAGATTACAAAAATGGAAGGTTTAACTGACATACCAGCTGCGGCCATTTCATGGCAACAACAAACCAGAATTACCTTATTATCAATTGCAACCATGGTAGCATCTTGTGCCAAAAAGGAAGAGCCATGTCAATTTGCTGCTCCTTATCCTATGTCCACTATGGTGAGTAAGCCTATACCCATTTTTCTTTCCGTGAAGAGTCGGCAGTGAGCGGAGTTCATACATCAGAGGAAGAATGAGTGCAGTCGGCAATCCACCTTAGGTCTGGTCTGCCAGGCATTTTGGTATAATAATATGCAGAAAATGCAGATACGTAATGTAACTGGCAGTTGTCATACCAAGTAGAACAGTGTACGTCCATAACCTTTGCAGTTGAAATTTTGTGGATTTTGAATGATTCTGTACTGGATAACTGGCATATTACAGTAGTTGGAAGTTAATTTCAAATGCCAAATCTCAAAACATAATTGTCAATAGATTTGGAACAGGGGCGACAAAATTCCTCTGCCTTCATTCACAGCAGACTGTCTCAGACTCTTGCGTAAGGCTTCACGCAATATTTTGCACTTCAACCATTCAAGTGCTGCACCCGTATGTTGCCCTTCAAGCATGCCTCTACAACAACCTACACATGGTATCCTTGCACGAAGGATTGCACGGCATGAAAAAATATAAAATTCATGTTCTTAGAATTGCAAAAAATCGAACAAAAAGGATTAAGTTCACTTTATTCTCACCGAGATGCAACACTAAGGAATTAACAAACACCTACCTGGTCTGAAGTCATTACCCCATTGGGAACAACAATGAACTTCGTCTACTGCTAAACGAGTGAATCTGCCCAATGAGTATGCCTTTTGCAATTTTGCCATGAATCGTTTGCTTTTAGCCAATCTCTCAGGTGTAACATAGAGCAGCTTCAAATTTGAATTGTTGTCAACCATAGCCTTAATAAAATAAAAATACATCATAAAAACAGTGCTCACGGGAAATTAGAAACAGCAAAAGGCGAGATCATGAAATGGCCTAGCCATCAATTGGGTGACAGCTAACATTAAGAGCCATCATCGCGCCACAATTATGCGAAGTGGGCAACCTTTCAAGTTTAAGGTCAGCAGATATCCTATTGTGTTTCAGGGCAGAAATGGGACCTGTTCACACTCTGTGAAAACATGAAACGAGTTTTGTTCACTAATAGGTATTCAATGCTCCCCAGACCGTGGTTACAATTTTTCTCTTTTTGTCTTGAAAAATGGTGCTGGAAATGGTATCTCAGTTCTAAAAATCTCATTTGGAATGAGTCAGTAACCACACCCGACTCATAGAATCATGAACAACTTAGATGTGCTGGTACTGCCAATTACTTGATTTTGTTCTTGGGTTAAACGGATTTTACTAACATACTATGATCCACCATGTTCCCTGATGATTTTTCCCTGAAGAACGTAAAAACCAGATTAGCAGATATTTCAGTTGAAGTGAATTTTGTTGATGTGTGCACACATCATTCAGGAATATTTTGTTTTGTTTCTTTCCCACCATGCAGTGCCTTCGGCATCTGAAATTTTGTCCAGGGTGAAACGATTTATGACTGAAGAATGAAATAATTTCATTGGTGACGTTTCTAATGTGTGGTGATACCCGTACCATGCGCAATCCTATTTTATTTCTTTTCATGGACTGAATCTGAACCCATAATCTGACAACCTGTTTCGAGAAAATCGCTGATGATTCACACTTGATTGCCGGTACGTGAAAGTGTGAACATCAATCTCGATCAAAAACTTTTTCTATTTGTTTCTTTTGTACTGCTGTTTGATATGAAATGAAAAAATAATGAAATATACAAAAGTAAATAAATACTAACAGCCATAATTGCATTCACTTCTTCCTTAGGAGTACTGGCATTTAGCATTCTCGCACCAGCAAGGTTTATTGATTTCAGACTCATCACCTGATCCTCCATCAAGGAAACCAGCGGTGTAACAACCAAAGTAAATCCTGAAAAGAAAGCAACGAAAAATGCAGACAAAAAGTCCATTTAAAGCCACAAAAAACAAATATTGAATGCTTTGGCCGAGATATTAGAAAGGGCCTCAAAATGTACTCTGGAAACAATAATTGTGTGTTTTGAGCTTACCTCTGCAATTAAACTTCAGACTTTGTAAAGCCACAAAAATTCAGACACAAACTTCAATCACCGGAACAGTGCAAAATTCAAAGCGGCCGTATGACTTGGGTATCCAAACGACTGAATTGCAAAATAAATTTTCAAATAAATTTTTCTTCACCTCGTTAGATTCAATTGAACACCGTTTGTGAAAGCCCCCAATCCGCATCACCTGAAATTATCATTACGCACACTTGTCTAACTCAGGCAATGTGACTTACATATTTTATGATTGTAAATTTAATTAAACATTTCACGATATTCAGACGAACAAGCAACTGTGGTTTTTTCCATCTGAAATGTGGATCCTTTTGTAAAGTTAACGTTTACATGCTTTCCAAAGCAATGTGCTCTGAAACAAAAACTCTACCTTGTCTACGGCAATAATCAATTATTCAAATACCATCCCGCAAACTGTTTATTTAACTGAACACACCACTCAAGGCTGAAGAAAAAGAATGTTTTATCCAAATTCAAAGTAAGGATCCAAATCATGCAACATCAGTCTTTCCTGGTGTCGTAAAAATCTGACTTACCTTTTCCCTCAATTGAGAGTCACTAACCACATGTATCAGAGAAATTACTCCTCCTTCGTCAAGTGCTGAGTAGATAAATTACTCCTCCTTCGTCAAGTGCTGAGTAGATAAATTACTCCTTCGTCAAGTGCTGAGTAGATAGTCAAGTGCTGAGTAGATAAATTACTCCTTCGTCAAGTGCTGAGTAGATAAATTACTCCTCCGTCAAGTGCTGAGAAGATAAATTACTCCTCCTTCGTCAAGTGCTGAGAAGATACAATGCTGGTGTGGTAATTCCAACTTCTGCAGCTCAGTCATCAATCAGCACTTGACAAAGGAGGAATGATTCCTCTGAAACGTAGTGGTTAGTGACTCACAATTGGGGGAAAACTGACAAGCTCCGCTCAGAGCTTCAATGCGTGATTCATCCAAAATTAAACCGATTCTCTTCAGGTAGAAAGGAGTAGAAAGGAATCATACGGCTCTGCATCTTTGAAGTTGTTGATGATTTTGAGATTGCATCAATTGCACAAAGCAAAATTTCAGTGAACGGGCAGCAATAAAATGGAAGAAATAAAAGCTGCTAATCATAAGTTCACTGGTGATTGCTATGTCAAAATGAGAATTGCTTTGCAAGGGAGCAAGGGATTGAGCAACAAAAAAAGATACCATCGTAATCAGCAACGTCCGCACTATCTGAGTCGGACATTATCGATAAAAATCAAATTTTTTTCCTATGCGACCCCTGAAGCCATGGAAAAAACCATCACAAGAGAACAATGCCAATCAACATCGTTTGTCATGTCTGCAATGGCATAAATGGTAATGTTTCATAGATGGTGAACATTTCTGAAATAAAAGCAAACAAGATGATGAAATCCTGCATTGCCATAATTTTAGACTAGTTAAGGTGGTACTTAAGAATTGTCACATACCTTCCGAAACCATCGCAGGAAGCTGATAACATAAGCTTTTCCCTCCTGCAGTTGGCATGATTAGCATGAGATCTATCCCAGAGAGGAATGCATTCATAGCAGGCAGCTGATATGGCCGAAACTGATCAAGATGGAATAGGGATTTCAAATTTGCTTGAAGCTTTTGCGACCAAGGAAAATCTAAACACAAAAAAATGTCGTGAGGTCAGATTTGGGGCAAAATTGCATGAAGTGACAATGAGGCAAAATGACAGAATGACAAAATAAATATAAGACTTTTTCATGGAGTGCAGAAAATGAATGCAGCTGTTGTGTGAAAAAGGCGAGCTGCGCAAGAACGGTTTCAATTAAGGTGACATGCAGTGGCGGAATTGGTGTGAGACAGCAAGCTGCAAACAGATATGAGCTGTTGCTTGTTCTCTTGGGACACTTCACACATGGTGCACATTTGCCACCGGAACTGTTTCAGAACTTCATAATTAACGGCCTGCTCAAAAGACATGCGTGTGCAGTCACAGAAATTTTAATGATATCGTACCCATAAATGGGCACCTGTAATGCTTGCTTACAGAGCTGCTATGAATGCATAATGTGCCCATAAATGGGCAACTGAAATGCTTGCTTACAGAGCTGCTATGAATGGATAATGTGCCCATAAATGGGCACCTGTAATGCTTGCTTACAGAGCTGCTATGAATGCATAATGTGCCCATAAATGGGCACCTGTAATGATTGCTTACAGAGCTGCTTGCAGAAAGATTGCTTACAGAGCTGCGATGAATGCATAATGTGCCCATAAATGGGCAACTGTAATGCTTGCTTACAGAGCTGCTATGAATGCCTAATGTGCCCATAAATGGGCAACTGTAATGCTTGCTTACAGAGCTGCTATGAATGCATAATGTGCCCATAAATGGGCACCTGTAATGCTTGCTTACAGAGCTGCTATGAATGCATAATGTGCCCATAAATGGGCACCTGTAATGCTTGCCTACAGAGCTGCTATGAATGCATATTGTGCCCATAAATGGGCAACTGCGTTGTTACGTTTGTTGGCACAACACTTTTTATGTGATGTGACTGCATTTGTTACAAGATCAAGATCAACCACATACCCACAAACAAATAATACATATCCTCAAGTAATGGGTACATCATTGTTCTCCGACTGTACGCTGGCACAAGGATAAAAAATGGGCATCATCAAATCTGACATCGAACTTCTTTTTCAAATTTATTGCGACAAAAAACGTGTGGATTGTAAATTTCCCAACACTAAGACTTACTGGTTTCTCATCTGAACATATATACCTGACAGTCTTTGGAAACCGACACCGAACACTAACTGGCGCAGTTCCAAAACTTACCTGTTCTTGCCCAATCACGATTGGACAGCTCCTCAGTCTTTCTTAGCTCCTTTGTTTCTTGGAGCTGGTCACGTCGCTCGATCAACTCATTCCGTCGCTTTACAAGTCGACTTATTCTCATTTCAACAGCTTTTAATTCACTGTTGACTAGCTGAAGTTCGGATTCAATATCTCCACTGTCATCAGCCATTTTGCCACTGTTCAAAACAAATTCACTTCAGGAAGTCACTTGACTTCAAGCAAACGATTAACCTGAAAACCTAGTGTTGCATGCTTTGGGTTTTGGTGATAGAAGAAGGAACAACAGCCTTTTCTTCTCATCCGAAGAAAACATGTGCTTGGTGATCTGAATATGAAAAGCAAATCTCTGAATATGAAATGATACCCAAATTTGGGCTCTTCTGTGCAATGCTTTACAGATGAAACCAGTTTTTGCTGTCCACAGTGTTTGAACAAGCGTAAAATGATCTGCTATCTGCTAACATAATAAATAGGAATAGTGAGGCCACACATCATGGAAATGTCCTTTTCAAGGTCATTTGCCCTTTTCAAGGTCATTTCCAGGATCAAGGCATTTTCCAGGCCAAGAAATGGGAAAATTTATCTGCCAAGATGACGCTCCAAACAACACCTTGTCAAGGAAGTAAAACGTCCGTTAGTTTTTATTTTTCGCATAATTACATTCATCAGCATATCTAAGCGTTTGTACAAAGCAATATTTTCCAGGTCTGTCAGGATAGTAGTGATGGGACGGCGTCTATTTCTCGAAATGTTTTTACACGTACTCGTATTTGATCAACAAACAAAGATTGGATTAGAAAGAGGACCTGAGAAGTAATATCTACTGCTTAGCTCCACTTTGTTATGAAGACACGGGTGTGGCCTTGGATGCAGAACCAAAGATTGTCTTTGTACGAAAATTGCAACAAAACAATGGTAACAAATGTTTCGATTCAAATTAGTTTTTTGGAACCTTCCAAAATTATGTCGTTGGTTGGCTTCGATCGAGATGTAATGTGTCATTGAATTCTTTGAGGTTTTCCAATAAAGTTTGAGTGCAATGATTCATGTTTCTTGGCAAAGGAAGTTGAAAATTGGCAAGACCAATCTTTTTTCAAAAAATTCCAAAAAGATTTTCTCCAAAATTGTTGTCAGAGAAATATCAAAATTTCTGTTATTTTCCAGTGAAATTTCAAAAATTCCCCGACTATCCAGAGACTTTAAAAATTCCCAGCCCTTGCCAAAATACTCCGAAACACCCAGACGTTTCTTTTTATTGGCACAGATGACAAAATCGCAGAGTGACATTCACAGACCGGCCGCTTCGGTCGCATGCAACATTCACTCTTTCCATTTCCTGCTGAACCAAATTTTCTCTGAAGTGTTCCTTCATTTCATTCACATACAGCCACTGTTGCAACGCTCTGCTGTGACATATTGGGCTGCTGTTTCGGTGGGGATGGGGCTGTGTCAGAGCCAACTGACAACAAAAACAATCCCCCATGTCTGATTTTGATTGCAGAAGCAGACAGGAAGAAAACTGATGCCTTCATTTACGAGGGATATTTTTTGAGTTGTCGGCCTTCATAGTCAAATTGTGTTTTTTGCGTTGCGGTCTTCATAGTCAAATTGTGTTTTTTTTGCGTTGCATCACTTTGAAATGATGCCGAATGAGAACATCTAGACCGATTGGGATGTGAGTTGTGTCATCCAAAAGGAAATGTTTGGGTTTCTGACTTGCTTATTCTAGATGTTCCCACACGTTCCTTCAGGAGCATAATTGAAATGCTTTTGGTGGCATTCTTCGCCAGTTGGACTTATGTGTTTTCAGTCATTCTGGCTGAGAGAAATTCTAAAATATTGAAATGGGACTTTTAAGTGTGTGACACTGGCACTTCCGGTTGGAATTCAAAAAAAATCTCATAGGATTGCAGAGCAAAAAGTCGAAATAGCTGATTTTGATAAAAAAAAATTGGCCAATTTTGCCCCGAAATGGATCAGCTTTTAGGCCAAGGGCAAAAAGGCCAAGGGAGTTTTGTCACCGAGCAGTGTGACTGCAATTCTAGGTGGCAGCAGCCCAGCAGGAGGTGGCAAAGGAGTTTTCACCGTGAAAGTGAGGATTCTGCAAGATAGCATCAAATTGGAGCAGACAGTCAGGGCTGTCCATCCTGAGGCCATACTTAGGCAGTTTCAAATTCAAAGCATTGTACAAATTTTGTGTTCCTTTTGTGAAACGTTCAGTGGCTTTAGAACCAGAATACATACTGTGTTAAAGAACCTGACTCCATTTCCCAGTAGAATTTCAAGCCTTTGGAGACTGATGAGCAAAAAGTTGAACAACAAGGCCGAAGCTGGACATTCAGCTTCTGGAACATTTGAGGCACGATGTGTTCTGACATCAATTTTGGGCAAATCTTCAACCCAGTCTTTGCCTTGTCAGCATAGCAAAGATCTTTGCAAAAAAAATCGTGCTTCACTTCTCCGCCCAAAAACTTAACCTTCCCGGTGCTTACGATATGATTTTGGATACATTTTATGGCATGGATAATGTTGGAAAAGGATGAATGTCTGCTGGAAGTTTTGGAATTTTCAAAAGAATTTCAGTTATCATCCTGATTTCCCGATACACCCAGCATTCTACAAGCTACTCTGTTCCGTTTCACTCCCATTACAGCAGAAGCCGATGAATTTGGCACCAGAATTTTCAAGTTGGATAATAATTTGCACGATAACCTGAACCAAGAGTTTGGTAAGGAGAGAGTTGTCAAGAGCGAGCATTGCAACAAGGTGGGCGTCTGTTGATTTCAGTGGAGAGATCATGAAAGCTAAAATGTGATCTGCTGGTAAACCGAAATGGGTTCCACTTCGAAAGCACTCACTACCACCGCAACCGCTGCAACCACCGCAACTCCAGCGGCTGCCTTCCGAAATCACCGCAACCCACCTCAACCGATACGGTTCGTACCAGGGATTCATTATTTGTTTTAGTTTGATTTTGTTTTTTATTTTTAATTATTTTTTTATCGATTTTCAATTTTCCATTTCTTGTATTTTTGGCATTGTTTTCTTGTAAGATTTATTCATATCAGTCAGGCAGGTTATATCAATGCATTGCTTTCTGGTGTCACATTGAGCGTACGTGGAGGGATACGAAGAAGCACCTGACAAGAGGAAGCGCTCGGATCGACAACTTTTCTAGCCATCTGTGCGAATATCTCTGGAGAAGGGAAGCTAAAAGAGTCGGGTAGCATCCTTTCATGAAACATTTGGCAGACATTCGAGCTATTTTCGATTTTTAATCGATTTTCTTGCTATTTTGACATTGCTTCTTTGTTTAAACGGAAATCGATATCGTTAAAACGATAAAAACCTGGATGTGTTTCAAAAGTTATTTTCGGTCAGTTCTGTTTTATGGGTTTGTTTTCGTTTTCTCAATGAGTTTCAAGGAACCTTTGAAATATCCTGCAGGTATAGAACATAAGCAAATAAAGGCAAAAATAACAAGAAGGCCCAAAAGGGCAACCACCCAAAAACAGCACAATATGAACAACGAATCCCTGGTACGAACCGTATCGGTTGCGGTGGTTTCGGAAGGCAGCCGCTGGAGATGCGGTGGTTGCAGTGGTTGCGGTGGCTGCAGTGGGTTGCGGTGGTAGTGAGTGCTTTCGAAGTGTAACCACGAAATGTCTGCATATGTAGTAAATCACCAGACTCCGACCATGTATAAAATGCAAAAAACTTTGACCTGAAGCCCCTTCTCTCTCCACCAACGTTTACTTGTAAGATTGCATCATTGGCTGAATTGGGGCATCGTGACGAGAAAAGCGAATGTCCGACGGCAGTTTATCGGCTCCAGCAGGCGAATGTTTTGGTTTCATTATGAGCTCTCTCTCTCCAGCAAATGAGACAATTTTAGCAATTATCATCGACAAGGATGGGGCAATTTAAGGAATTATCATCGGCGTAACCATGAGAAAGACACTTGTAAGAAAGGCAGGGCTCTTCAAGTGAAAATGGAACATTGGTTTTTTGTCACTTGCAGTGGCCCAATTTTGATGACTTTTATTGGAATGTGATGAGGGTGGGAAACTTTAACAGGCTATCCAGCCTGTGAGTGTGCTGCTGAGGTACACTTTGTGGGCAGATGCCCTGCCGTGTCGCCATCACCTGGAGTTTGTCTTTGGGAATTGCTGGAGTGGAGCTATTTTAGCTTCAAGAGCAAAAAATGTGTCGATTGTGCTTTAAGCTTTTGACAGTGGCCATCACTACAGCCAGAATTTTGAATTTTGTCGAATCATCTGCTGCATCAATGGTCACTTCCAAATCACGATGGAAGAGGCTACATTTCAATTAATTGCTATTTATTAAACAGAGTAAAAATATTATGATTATTTTACTCTTGAATGACCAAATAAATCGAACCCACAACCAAATGCTCACAATGCAAATCAATTTTTTTTTGCTTGGAACCCCAAATTCGAGAGACATTTTACAGGGACTTTTGTAAAAAGATATTAGCTGAGACTTTGAAATTTTGGTGAAGCTTTAAAACGTTGGGTGAGGCTCTCGCCTCACACAGCCTCTCCGTAATGCCAGTTGCTGTTTGTCAGTGTTGACCATTTTTAATGGACAATTACAAATTCATCGAAATACCATCTGAATTGAAAGAGGGTGCTTAAAGTATCTACCTTTATTGTGTCCCTTGTTAAAAAGCCACTTCCACAACAAATCAACCCAGGTGGCAGAATCTTTTTCCCAACAAATGGCATGACATTTTGGTTAAAATCGAAAAAGAAAGCAAGCCATGCCAAAGAATTGGTCGAACAGACAAGACAAGAATGTTTCGCAGTATTATCATTGGAAATTATTACGAGTTGAAAAAATGTCAACTAGGTAAAGAAATGTCATGAAAACCTGATTTCCATTCGGGCTGTTAGTTGGAAATTTGAAATTATAAAGGTCTTCTTCCAAAAATCCTTTTAGATTTACAGGTTTTCCACGCTGAAAAAAATTCTCAGAGTATTCCAGGTTGGTGGCAACCATGCAACAATGTCAGCTCATTTTTTTAATTTTGTTGTGTGCATCCAACTCCAGTTGTAGCAGTTCAATTTCTGAATTTCTGCAGACAGGAGGAAAGTTTATTATTTTTGGCCAAAAACGTCCCGTTTTGAAGATGTTGCAAAGAATAATCTCGTCTTCAGGATGGAGAAAAAGGGCTAGATAGAGCAAACGTTTGGGATATGAAACTGGTGGCTGCGAATGGCACATTTTGTGGCCCTAGTTTTGCAAAACTCCAGGAGATTTCGATGCCAGTTGTTCGCCACGTCAATTCCCACCGATAATGCGCAGAGATAAAGTACCCTGCTACCTGGGGTAATTTACGACTAAAATTAATTTGAATTCTTGAGAGTCAGAGAGAAATTAACCTAAAGCCTTGGAGACCTCCACACCAGATGTTTACAAGACATACGGAGTTTATCAGAAGTCCTCGAACATAAGCTATATTTTAAAGGACTTATTACAGGGGCCATCTGATTTCAACAGGCCTTGGCGCACCTTAACGCCTCACATGAGTATAATGATGTTTTGCAGCGCATGCTGCCATTGATTTTAAATGGCGCCTGTGTTGATTATGAACTCCCATGTTCGAAGACTTTTGATAAGGAGTGTATAATAAAGGCTTCGGCAGAACCGTTTGAGCATGTGGGCTTCCCATTACGCCTCTGGCATCTGCAGTGGGGTCAAAACTCAATTAGCTTAAACTAAAAAATGTTAAACCCAAGGCCAAAATTTGGCCAACAAGAAAAATAGAGAAACAAACCTATTAAGCATAAGCACTAACTTAGTGTTTATTGGTTCGAGGACTAACTTTAGCTGTGCAATCCATTTTTGCCCGAAGCCTTAGCTCACAACTGGCTTCTGCAATCACTGGCTTATCTTCAGCTCTGGCTAAATTAGCTCGAAGCTGTGCAATCCACCCCATGACGGCATAAACCGGCACCAGATGTATACATAGTGCCAAAATGTGAATCTTCCCTTTCCTTTTTGGGTCACCCGGTTTTAGACACCTCACAATGCACGTGGTCAGGTGCCAGGCCCTCAACTCCTTCTGTTTGAGGAACCCTCGAAAGTAATGGATTTAGACACATGGATTTTCCACATTTTTCTCAAAGAATATGTTCATGGATTTGGTATCTTGTTTTCCCACTGATGAACAGTTGCACTTTGCCCAGTTTGGCGATCTCAATTCTCCAAACCACAAACTTGTGGGAACATTTTTTTGCAAAAATCACTTGTCAAAGCACCAATAAAATGTAATAACTGTAAAACAGACTGCTGCCCTCTGGTTAACCATCATGGGAGAGCAGGTGCAGATTTTTGAAATGATTTCATGCCAAGGATGCTGACCATATCAGTCTAACAACTCCTTTATCCGTGGCCAATCACCTAAGTTCCATATCCACAAGAAGCATTTTCCCACATGTGGATGAAAACAAACATGTGGCAGCATTTTCCCACATGTGGCAGTCAGGCTGCCCGTGCAGTCCTGGTGCATCAGTTATAATATCGGGACATCGTCCTAATTCTTTAAAAACCTGAAGCGCCTTTTATTTGCCGAAAATGTTTTTCCATTTTTTTCATGCAACGTCATCGATTCTGGTCGCAAAGTCAGCGATTATTACCGGCCCAAATAAAATGCAAAATGTTCGGTCCAAACGGTGTCATGCAAAATAATCGGTCCAAACGGTGTCATGGCGGGGCGACGAAAGACATTCAAATCGAAGATAGCTGATTGGCTCCGACGGATTTTTCAAATTCGCGGGCGTAACTATCGTTTCGAAAATATTAATATCAGACGAAAATATATTAAAATACTTTTATTACCGCTTTCTAAAAAAACGTGTCCGGTTATAATCGGTTCAAAATGAAATGCGAAGTGTTCCGCTCCGGTTTCAACCGCGGTTCTGAAAAAAGGCGCCTCTGGCTCTTGTTTTTCCAATACACTTCTGCGAGAACATAATGATTTTTGTGGATGGCCTGTCCTGTTTTTTTTTCATTTCATACAGGAGCTTTTTCATTTCAGCTTTTTCATTTCATATGTAGGAGCTATCAGGACTCGCCTCTCAGACTACCGAGAGCGCTTAACATTTGCGTTGATTGGCCTTTTTCGGATATGGTGAAAACAGGGATACGGTGAGATTGGCATTTTTCGGACATGGTGAAAACAGGGATACGGTGAGATTCAGCAGTTGACGGCCATTTTCAGGCCTTGACCGGCATGTTGCAGAAAGCCATAAATTCATCTAGAATTCAGCAGTTAAGACTTTTTATTCTATTTTTCTGTACATGTATGCACATGCCTGTATCAACAGATGAATCAGCCAGGTGCCAGCGAGGCAACCGTGAAAGCCGCCACTGGTCACTGCCAGGGGAAGCTCATGCAGGCCGGCCATAAAACCGGAGCCACAGGTCCAGAAAAACATCCAGAAGGAATCAGGTATAAACTTCCAAAAAAGGCAGGGAAAACTGCCAAGAAAAAAGGTTTTAGATAACTTGGGCCAAAGCCCAAGCTATCTAAAGCCAGGCTACTGCAGAAACAGAAGCCTCTCAAATCCAATGGTCTGAATGCCTGCTGGAAGTGGCAGAATAAAATTGGTGCTGTCAAGCATGCCTCTTTAAGCATGAGTGGGACAGGCAGTCACCATCTAAAATTCTAAGGGGGTTCTTCGACCCCTAAAACTTCGCTGGCAAAAATAAACCAAGTTTTGGTTTTACATCTCAAAGGCAGGCCTGGTCTTGCCTATGCTAATGAGCCACTGCACTTTCTGTGGGTGGATTTTGTAAGATGTTTGGATAATCAACCGTGGTCATTGAAATTGGGTATACCTGTCGTTTTCACTTTTTGGCAATTTCATGTCAATTAATATCAGGGAGAAAGCATAATCATTATTGTTGCCTGGTATTGCTGGACCATGCAAAAGCATGGCATTGGGAGGACATGAGTGGCAGGACAGTACCTGTAAGAACACCTGGCTTCAGGTCCAAGACAGAGGCCTGGCAGATAACAATACACAGAAGCCATAATTTCTAATGGTGCTGTCCGGTCATCCTTCAGGTTGGCAATAGTCGGAAAGCTGGTAGCATGAACGGTTGTGGCTTCTGCCTGGCATGGTGTGGATGCTAGAGCTGTTGCAGTGACCGTGTATGCCGGTACCCTGCCGAATCTCAGCAAAAACTTCCACAAATACTGCGCAACAGAAGGTCGTACACTGTCACCTCCAAATTGAACCTTCTGAATGACTTCCAAATTGCACCTTTCGGGAACCTGCGGGGATCTATCTCTATATACCATGTGTACAGATATTTTGAGCAGGCTTTCCAGAACAAACACAGATGAAAACATCAGGTGATCACTTGTGGTCCGACCCCAAATTCCCCAACATGGGCATTCAAAATTCTCCGAAGCTTTTTGAGCCATCGGGATTGTTCGTGGAAAGTCCTTTTCCCATGGGACTTTCAAAATCACCATGGCACAGTCAGTGCATGGCAAAATCACCAGAAAAGTCGTTCTTTGAACATCTGGGGTTGGAAATACCAATGGAACTATCTTTTTTCCTTGTGTGGGAAATAAAATCATTTCCGTGCGGGAAAGAAAAAATCTAAGAAATTCCGGCAATTACATGACGTATGCTAACGGCTGTTAATACACAAAAGCCGTGCGATCTCAATGTCTGACTGGCACGACTATCTAATCCTGCTAATGGTTGCCTGCATTGGCACTGATTTGCACAACAGCTTCGGATTAAGGTAACTTATTTGTTACGATTCTTTACGCAGCTTAACTCACGATCGGCAAGTTGATAATCTACTCGCAATCAAAAGATTTGAATTCCAGCGCATTTCTTGGATGAATGTGCTGGGATTCAAATGCCTTGAAATGTGGTACCCAAAATGCCTTGATGTCCCCAAAATTTACTTTCAGAATGATAAATAATACCTTGAAACGTGGTCCCCAAAATTACTTTCAGGATGATAAATAATACTAGCCAGCTGCACCGGTGATGTCAACATTCAGAATATGCTGTACACGTATGGACAGATAAAACCATTTTCTGGACTCCTGGGCTGCGATTGGGAATTGCAGTTTTCACTTCCTCCTGCCACGCTATCCCAGATTTTTTGAAATTCAGCGCAAGGCACATCGCACAATTCTTGTGGGAAGGCTGGCATTTGGTTCTTCAACCTCTCGATTCAATAGAAATTATTTTTAGCACCTGATACTTTCTTGGTAAAGTGGTGGAGGGAATGGTCGTCCAAGGATGTGCATTGAAATTTCTTGTCTGGGATATTCCCACACGCCAAGTCTTATTTTTTCAAGCGGATTCTGCCGCTGCTCAGCCTCCTCTTTGATTTCATGCCTCTGTTTCATAATTTCATGGCTTCTGATTGTCCGATTTTGTCGTCCGAAGGTCGCATCTTGTCCCTTTCTCTCTCCCGGTTCTCTCTTCCTCTCCCCTTCTTTCTCTCCATCTCTCCCTTTCTCTGTCTCCCTTCTCTCCCTCCACATCTCTATTTCCCTATCTCTCTCCCACAAGCCACTTTCTCTCTAGCACACTCCCGCTCTCCCCTCTCCTTCCGTTCCATCTCCACCTTCCATCCCTCTCTTTCCCACCCTTCCCTTCAAACCTCCCTCCCTTTCTCCTCTCTCCCTCTCCACCTAAATAACTCCCATCTCTCTCTCCCTCTTCCCCACTCTTCATCTGCCACTGTCCCCTCTCGCTCTTTTCTCTCACTATTTAACCTTCACTGCAATGTCTCTGCCTCACTGCCTCACTCCCACACTCCAGGATGATAAATAATATTTTAGCACAGAAGACCCTGGGTTGGGTACTAAGACCCTGGGTTGGGTACTTAGAGGACCTGAAATAACAGAATAATCCTTGCCAAGCATGTAAAAATTTCATCTCCGCCAATACTTCACAGTTACGTCCATGCTTCTCTCATCCATTGTTAAGACGAGATAGGTCTGAGGTAGATAGTAGCTGTTTGTCAATGACTAGTGCGTGGCAGTGGGTGAGGCATTGCATCTGGTGTGTGCAGCTGTGAGACACTGTGAATTATGGCTGGAGAAAAAATCATCGAAGATGTCCGGACAGGGGTATTCTGTTAACTTTTCTTGCAGGTTATTTTTACTAATATGATATGAAAGGCCCGAATTTGTGAAGCTATTGTGGTAATACGCAAAGAAATACCAGTTGCATAGTGACTAAATTAATCAACACAGACATAACTGAAAACTGAACAACCCCATACATGATCCCTGAAAATTCGTTTTGGGAAGTGCACTCCTGCAAATTTTGGGGTGAGAGCAGATATTTTGTGACACTGTGTCAGAAAAGGTCTCACATTGTCGATCAGGAAGTTTTAGAGCGACAGTGGGTTCGGCTGCTTTAGGTGAGATAGAAAAGACCAAAGCCATGGAGAAATAACAATGAAAAATGACAAAAAAATAGTACAACGCCATTTTAATTGACTTTAGCACCAATGTGGGCCCATTGCAGAAAAGTGCCACATGTGACCATTGAACGCTTGCTTTATGGAATGTCTGGGAGAACCCAATCACACAAAATTGGATCTGAAAAAAAAAGTTCAGTCTCGGAGGCAGATAAAAGACATGGGTTTGGTTGGGGTTACTCATACCTGGGAAACGGTTACAGGTGCCACTAACATGACGTGTTTTCAAATCAAAAAAAAAAAAAAAAAAAAAAAAAAAAGAAAAAGAAAGAAAAAGAACGAAAACCGAAGGGAAACAAAAGCAAAATTCAAAAATTCACATGCGGGCTGAGCTCCAGTGACATCCTTTTTTCTGGCAGGATGACTTTTGAGCCAGAGGTTGTTAGCTCTGCAGTGTTCTGACAATGGGAAATGCCATACTCTCGACAATGGAAACTTTATGAACCTCCAACAACCGAAAAGAATTTAAATTTGGAGAAAAAATTGTCAAACTCTACTTTGTTAAGTGAAGAATCCCCCAAGTTTCTGCCTGCCACATCTCTTCTTGCTTCGTATGATGACGTTCCTTTTGATAAAGATTGATCATCAGATTCGTGGTGTGTTTTTGTGCAAGCACTAACATGACATTCTCACAATCTGCTTTTTTGGAGAGGATCGAGCGATTAATTCCAATGGATTGGGTGAATTGCAAAAGGTGACCCCATGCAATAATTTCTGCCGGCATCGACGTTGGTATTGAAAATGGCTGCAATACAGGTTATACTGGGTGTTTGTAAAACGGATTGTGACCCCAGACAAAATAATTTCAGTGACTTTATTTTATGCTGCAATACAGGTAATTACTGGGTGTTTGTAAAACGGATTGTGACCCCAGACAAAATAATATCAGTATCTTTATTTTAATGTTCTGAAATGAGAGTTTTGAAATTATTGTAAAACCACTGTTCGGACTGCAGCATGATAAAAACGGAATCTTTATTTTAATGTTCTGAAATGAGAGTTTTGAAATTATTGTAAAACCACCGTTCGGAGTGCAGCATGATAAAAACGGAATGGGCTCCCACCAGCCACCCATCCAGGAGTTTGCACTGTTTTACATAAAGAAGATGATGGGCGGTTTGTTGATGCACAGAAGGCATCCACATCCCATTCTTGGTCTTCCAGTTGTGCTTGCCTTCTGTGAAGCATGCCCTTTCTACAGAATTCATGTCTTTTCTCAAGCCTTGAAAAAGCCAGCCTAAATTATTTCCCAATTTAACAATCTTCAAACAGGCTGTCACAACTTTTTGGAATTTCATTTCCCTGACATTTTGAATATCCGTAAAGGTTGAGGTTGTCACAAATGCTTCATCATTCAGCAAATTTATACAAGTCCTGAACTCCTGATCCTTTGCAACTTTCCCGAACTTTAAGCATATTTTTGGACATTTCCCAGACTTTTATGCGATTCGCTGACCATGGGGTACCCTGCATTTAAAATCACCAATTTCGCCAGTTAAATGCATCTCTTCAAATGTGCTCTGGAAAAAAATTCGCACAACCTCGTGAGCACATGTTCACGTGGTGGTCAAGTTTAGTTTCAGTGGGCTGAAACAAAAAAGGTTGCTTTGCTGCACACATTTTTCAAAATAAAGTTATTGAAGTGTCACCAAGTTCTGGACCAGATCTGCTCCAAAAATTCAGTGGCAGATGACGTGTACATGATCGGAAATGATATGCAGAGGGAGTAACAACCAGGTTTATTACATTCCACAAAAATAATCTTTATTTGAAAAATAACAACACATTCTGCAAAATCAATGTTTAACGTTCCCCAAATACTTAGGTACTTACGTGTTAAAAACAATGTGAAAACCAATGCATACACAACCATTTGGAAGCAAAACAAGCAAAAATGGGGATAACCTTCGGATTGTCAAAAAATGATTAAAAATGGTATGTTACGAGTGTGCATAAAACTTTCAGTGATGCAATCCATTTTCTGCAATTCCATATGGTTTAGAAGTTACGGACTCATATGCCAAGGCACGAAAATGAATGTTTACGCTATAGTGTAATCTATCTTTTCATGTTCTTTTTCAGAAAAATGACTGTTGCATGGAAAGGGAACAAGTTGGAATAAACTTGAGTGACCATTCCAGCCAAACTTGGAGTTTTTACAAAAGTAGCGTGTGCAAAATTTCAACCATTTAAGTCGCTCAGAGGCTGAGATATGGTATACAAAATTCGAGTATGTCAAAATGGTTTTCGATGTCTAAACAATCACCAATTCGCAAATCTTCAATATATTCGGTACTCGGTACTGTGATTTTTCATGTTCGGTGAACTTTTGAATGCTATATTTCGGATTAGGAATAACACAGAATGTTTATCAGCATCATTGCATTTTCAAATCATGGCAGCAGAAATTTACCACTTTTTGACTCGGATAAGTTTTTTTCTTTTCTTTTTTTTTCTTTTTCAGGGGCCAAAATAACTTGGGCAGCAGTATTCTGACATTTCTACTGAAATTCTAACTCAATTTGCAAAATGACTGATCGAAAGAGAAACAATAGAAAATTGCTGACTCCGGTCAATTTGGTTTGAAGTTATCAAATTTTTTACTCCGGTCATCGCAAGATGTGTTGGCTGGCATCATGGCCAGCGGTACTTGTAACAAACTTTTAACTCGGGACTCCGAACGGTTGAAATGCCTTCAGTAAACTTTTGGCCACAATGCCAGGAAATAGATCATGTCAAAGTTTTTTCTGTATTGAAAAAGGTTTGGGTTTTAGTACCATTCCATGAGAATCCAGGATTGAAAAGAAAAGGTTTGGGTTTTAGTACCATTCCATGAGAATCCAGGATTGAAAAGTTGAAAACTGCCTTGATACCTGAAAGAAAACTCATCCGCAGAAAAGCTATGGCATGGCATACGCAAAAAACTACCTAATAACAGGGAAGGTGCGAGTATGATTCAAAATTAGCCTGTAAAGTGCATGTTTGAATATGCACCTGTCAGTCCAAATGCCAATGCAAGAAATCTCATATTTCAACAGTTGAAGTCTATGGGGATGTTAGTAAAAGTGGTTGACAAATCAGATTTCAATAAATCTCTGAGTGCCACTGTTCTCTGCACTTTGCGGGCCAGGCTGCAAAAAATGACCGCATTAGTGCCAAATGCCTTCTCATCAGTTGTACCTACTCCTCGGGTGTCCTTGTTGGATTGAAAAACTGCTGATAAATTGTTTCAATTCCATAACAATCCTTTGACAGCTATGGAATTGGTTCTGTCAGGTTGAACACAATTCCGAACCTAAAAAGCTGCAATTATTGTCTTCTTTCTTTGCAATGACCTCCACAAGCTCTTCCTTTTAAAAAAGCAGATTCCATGGCAATAGTTTGGCACAAAGACGTTTCAAACACTTTTAGAGCGAACTGAAAACAAAACTGCATTTGTCCGACAAATTTTGAATCACGTTTGATGTCATATCATGCATGTGTTTGCATTGCACGTTTGTATTGCGCAAAAAGCCATTTTTGCGTGACAAATTTTTTTTTTTTTTTTGAAAAAACGGCGATGCGATAAAGATGCTCCCATCATCGCATGGAGTGCCAATTCCATCACTAAAACTGACAGCTACACAGCTCTTGGTTTGACATGACAAAATATGACATCTCATGACGAGACAGTCGAAATACAACACAAGCACCAGTCTTGCACTCTTTGCAGAAAAGGAGCAGTTTTTCTAATCAAGGATTAACACAGTGGTAGTTGCACAGAAAGCATCTGCAAGATTGCGATAAAAGGAGGAAGGAAGGGTAGAAGGAACAAGAAGTAGAAGGAACAAGAAGCAGTTAACTCTTATCAAGGTCACAATATCACAGTCTTTTTTTTAAATAATAGAAGTTAACAGCCCAATATGGATAAACAAGGAGGGGAAATGCAAGTTTGAATGTGATCTGCTTTGACAGAAAGGTGCACAATCAATCATTTTCACTTCTTTAACCGGGTCATCGACCTGGCGTATTAAAAAAAACATGGAGTTGCCCTGAAAATGAGCTTATAGGGATGCATGGCATGGCCTTGGGTTGGACTGTGAAAGGAAGAAGTGGTTCAAAGAATTGATCACAAATGGTATCCAGAGCAAAAATAATGTGCAGAAATTTTGTTCACACACCACAATGACTTTCTGGATGAACCCAATTTTAATGCCGAATATGGGATCAAATAACCATTAAAATGCACATTTCTATGATACGGCCCTGAAAACAAAATTCTTGTCTCTAACCCGAATGTGATATTTTTTAAAACACAAGTTGGGGATCATTTCGATTGATTTGATACTGGCCGAAAAATTGCGTGAATCATTTTTTATATCTTTAGGCTCTAAGTAGGTGTTTCACAGTCTTGCATGAGAATACGAGAGACGAAAAAAACAGAGACTAAAAGTGCCAAGGTCCAGAAATAGCAAAATCTGATGAAATCATGCACTTATGATTAAAAAAACTTTCAATGCCAATTTGCAATTTTCTGGAGCAAAAATGTGTGAGATAGGTATATTTCACCAGCAATGGAGTTTTCATGTGAAAAAATGGTTGTGCGGAAAACAAAGAAACTCCAAATCTACATCTCGGAATGAGACCAATACCTTGAAAACAGCTGACTCCGAGGAAAAAAATGTAGAGAGCAATGTAGAAGACATTTCAAACGTTTCACATTTCTAATTTCAGTAAAATCCGCATTTATTTTAGGGCCTCCAGGTGTGAATAAACTTTCTGAGCTCCCCTCACATAGGTAACTCTGAATCTGAAGCCATCAACAAATCTTTTTGCTTTTTACAACAGATGGCGACGTTAAAAGAAAAAGCAGTCTTTATCTCTGCAGGAGGGACAAAAAGTTAAATAAAATTGTATGGAACTTCACAGGATCATCCAAATAAGCAGGATGACCGGCATTTGGTATTTCGAGAACCTGGCTGCTTCGTATAACTTTCAGGTTGTCCCTCGATGTGTGGCCTAAATGGTTATCTTTGCTCCCATAGATTATCACCACTGGAACCTAAAACATTACACAATGAATATTGCTAGTCAATAATGCAATTACTGATGAAGATCTACTGTCATTGGCTTTTGATACCTAGTTCTGTACATTATGCCTGCAACTTTTTTGAAAGTCCACTATGCACACAATACACTCAAATTCATTGCCTTGCTCCATTCACGTGCAAATTCCAAATGCCAAAAGAAGACAGGCTCAGAGTAGAAGAGCAGAGTGAATGCATATAAAATCAAGAAATTGCTGAAAGTTTCTGGAAAGACTCCCAGAACTCCTCTGTTCGCAGACATCAAATTTGAACAATTTGTTACAAGCTATTTTGAGGGACACAATCCCTAGCCTTTCGCACAGCGAACGTCCTCGTTTGCTTGAATCGGGAGTCATTCTTTTTTACAACATTGCAATGTGCTTTTCAGCTCTATTGGAATTTCCAAGCATGTGTGGCCAACATGATTCCAGGTGCTGCACTCTCAGCGATAAAATTCGACATTATTAAGCAGCAGCAAAAACAGAAATACTTTCTGCCTACAAGATAGAAGAATGCTCACGCATACCTACACCTTTCTTGAAAAAAAAAAATCAACAGCGCAGCAAGGCATGATGAAGTGATGACAATGTGTTCATGATTTTGGCAATTTTCAAAAAGGTGTACCTAGATAGATTGTACCTATGCGAGTCACGAATCCATGGAACACAAGACATCGCTATCGGTTAAAAAGCAAGATCACTGCGACACTTTAGATATGGGTAAATATTCATTTTTGAGAGCATCCAAAGTTGGCCTGATGCTGGGAAAAAACCTCCGCCATTTGAGGCTTCAGGTTCACAACAACGTTCGGCAACTCAAGGTCACCCAGTCGTGGTCTGGAACAAAGCTGCATGTTCAAAAATGCCCACAAAACCCAAAACTGCAGCACACCTGCTTTTAAGATCGCAGTGCAGACCACCTGTTTTTAAGATCGCAGTGTAGACTAAAAAAACCAACAATGATGAAATACATTAGCTGAAGAAGGTGGTTCACATAATTTCAGCAAGGATTTAACAGAATCAAATAAACGAGTAGGTCTAAGCCAATGAATGCCTTTAAACAGAGTAATACTCAAAATGATATAGGTAACCTACCTGAATAGATGCCAGCGTAGAGGCACTCAATGACTCAGTCATCACAGGAGCAATGGGAACGTAGCCACCAAACATGTTTGGATGTTTGGCAAGAAAAGGCAATGCATAAGAGCCACTCATAGAAGGTGAGACAATCACAGGCTTTATCAGATCTAAAGCAGGTAGGAGTGATGTCATGAACTCAGCCCGATCACCTTTGAACTCCTCTTTTGTGTTACCATAACCTAAGAGAATGGATTCATATATAGAAAAAAAGAGAAAAATAATCATCATGGTTCATCTCCAGCAATAATTCTACAGTTCGTACATGTTGCTCATGTCACATAAAATGATAATTTGGTTGCAGAATTGAAATTTTGTATCACATTACAATTTCCAAATTAAAACTGCAAAGTCCAATGCAGGAACATTGATGCTTGATTATCACAAGGGCGGAAAACCTGTTGCCAAACGTGGCAGTGAATTTTCCAACTCAAACGTTTGTGCCGTGCCAGGCTTAAAGCAAAAAAGTCTGAGACAGCAAGTATCACCATAATCCGATGAAAAATTTTCAGGATGCGAAAAAATGAAATCCACAATAATTGGCTGGTAGCTGCCCCGCATAGATGCAGCGACTGCCTTTGCAGATCCCACCACACAAGTCTCCACAACACAGCAGAAACAGAATCCATGCCTCTTGGTCTTGTTCATGCTCCAGTTCTTTTTATTTCTCATCATGAATCCACAAAACAAATGTCTGAATTCAGTGAACACCAACCAATGACAAAGATAGACTAGGTATCCCAAAAGCACGGTTTTGCTAAAGAAGTGGAGAATCCAAAACTTCCAATCCAATCTCAAGACATCCGCCAGCAGGTTTTTCAAATGTGCCTTCTCAGAGCTTCATCCAGAATTTTTGCAAATATCATATGCACAATTAAATTGGCAGGCAGCCATAAAATTCTGAAATTGCTATTGGCACTGGAGACGCTTTTCAGGTGGGAACCAATGTCTTCTTTTTGAATTTAAACGGACAGAAAGTGGTAGTTGCCAACCTGGAAGATCAACTGCAACAACACGATAACCCAAACCAGCAAAAATGTGCATCGTGTTAAGATTAACCCAAGTTTCAGACTTGAATGCCATGCCATGAAGTAAAAGTAGGCTCGGTGTTTCAACTGGAACAACTCCAGTTGGCGGATGAGCATCACGAACGAATAACGAAATGCCCTGAAAGTAGGTACATAGACAAGTAGGAGGTAGGCCTGAATAAAAATGCCTTTGTCGGCAAGGTGGTTTTTATGATGTGTTGTGGTGACAACTTTCAGCTGGAAGTAGCCTGGACGGTTCTAAGTTTCAGCCATCCGAATAACCTGAAATTTCACACTGTTCGTCCACAGACTATCTTTTTCATGTGGAGATGTTTCAGGTACATACCTATTGCAAAATCCACAAGATCAGGAAGGTAGACAACAACAGTTCCAAGTTGGCTTACTTAAAATAGCTTTTGGCAAAATGGCATCACCAAGACTAACGCCTCCATTTTTCACGCAGTACCTATCAGGGCTATCTTGACAACACATGTTCCCGGGACAATTTTTTGAAAATTTATAGGCCAAGTTAATTACCATGTGAAAGCAATGGTCGATATCCCTGGTGAGGACTGCTGAGGAGTAGCCAATTGGACCGTCTACATGTTTCACCACCTTCAGTCAGGTGCAGTAGCACATGGGTTTGTCAAATGGAAAATAGAGGATAACTCAGCTCGAGACATTTATCCGTGCAGCTGCTGGTATGGGACCATCAACGAAGAAGAGACTGAATCAAAAACCCATGGCGGATGCTTTTTCATTTCACCACATGCAGCATTGTCAGGCTGGCAACCAGGAAAACAAGTTGTTGGTTCAAAGAGCAGTCAGTAAGCAAAAATCACTAACTATAAGGACATAGTACCTATATATGCTGCTTACTAGGACATCCAGTTGCTTTGTTTCAATGTGAACTTTATTTGCAGCATCCCATATGTCACCAGGCAATTCCTTTTCAAGTAAATTCACTTCTCTCCAAAAGGAAGCATCCCTTTCACCCAGGGCTGAAGAAGCTTCCTAAAATAGAAAAATAAAATAAATCGATTGAAAATAAAGTGAAATTGGCCTACTGAATGAAAACAAATCCAATGCAACAAAACAATGCCAGACCTTATTTTTCCATTCAGATCGGCATATTTTATTTTTTTTCTACAAACAAAGCAAACTACCTCTCAGATGAACTTCTTCTGGCAAATCATCATCCAGTTTAGTTTTGGCCACTGGTCAAGATGTTAATCCTGGAAGCAATGCATGATGATTGGCAACTTTTTATTTTTATTATTTCGAGCAAAAGCAGCTACAAGTTTTTGGCGCTGCGTCAGGAAACAATTTCACAGAACAAGCAAATTTACGCACTGCATAGTCAAAGAGTTGAAAAAAACCAATGAACAAACAATTTCAGATTGAGAATTAAAAAAACACACGTTAAGTAAAACAATTGTCAGGAACTGTAAAACCGAGAGTGGTGAGGACATTCCTTCATTTTGATGGTTAAAATGGGCAATAGCCTGGACAATTAACGGAGAGGTTCCGGCTAAGCTAGGTATTCCAGGATATGATTGTTTGTGGGAAAAAAGAATTTTGCAGAATATTTCGTCTGGAAATAGGCTTATACATTGTCATTCAATTGTCAGTTCTCCTTTGAGTTGTTTTGATTCCATACATAGATGGAAGGGGAAAGTCGGCATTGACCACAACAATATCTCTCATTAGATTTAGGCAATGAGTTTGGCGGCGACTCCGAAGAGTCGGTAGTTTTAACTCGTTAAGAATTGTGGTCACACTCAGAAACTTATCATATTTGCCGGTGATTGCTCAAGCTGCCCTTCTCTGGACACTTTCCAGCACGTTCACTTCACGCATTTTGCTAGGGTTCCAGACCGCACAGCCATATTCGTGAATGGGCAGAACAAGAGAAACGTATGCATGCTTTTTTCGATTAGCCGATGCCTGTTTTAAATTTCTGAGCACATAGCCTAATTTTGCTGCGGCCTTGCTAATTACGGCATTAATGTGTGGACCCCACGAAAGGTCATGGCTTAACAAAACACTAAGGTATTTGAATGTGGGTACAACTTCCAATGGATTGCGATCAACTTTATATAAATGAGGGACAGGAACACCTTTTCCACCGAAATGTACAACTTTGGATTTGTCGGTGTTCAATTGCATATCCCATTCAGAACACCAAGCGGACGTCATCTCTAACTCGACAGAAAGGGTTAGACAATCATCCTGGGTCATGATTGGCCTGTAGAAAACAATGTCGTCCACGAAAAGGCAGACAGTTGATGTCATACCATCAGAAATATTGTTTATGTACTGGGTGACCCAGAAGTAACGCAAAAATTCCTTGTGCCGTGGCATGGAGTGCGATTTCGTGCCAAATTGTATCAAAATGTCCTGTCTTTCTCCTGTTGCAGGTTTCTATCTTCCTTCTTCCTGCATTTATACACTTTTGCTGATTGTTTAAGGCATCTGTTGGTCTTTCTGCAATGCCGGCAGTTTTTTCCATTCCTTAAAGTATGGAGCTAATCCGTTTGCGAGGTTACAACGACCGCTCCTTGCAAGAAGTGCAAGATCTGTTTGCTGCTCGTCACCCTGGAAGGCCGGCCCCTTCTCTGTCGACCATTAAACGCTTGGCAGACAGTTCGCGGAGACGGGGGGGAGTAAGAATGATGCTGCCAAATCAGGACGGCCTCGTTCTGACCTCCGAGGAAATGCCCATGCCAAAATGGAGCATATCGAAGCTCACCCAAGATCATCGACAAGCCAATGAGGATGGCTCAGGCTGTTGGTCTCAGGAGAAAGACAATCTTCAAAGAATCGTCAATGAGCAAGGCTATCACCCTTACAAGCCGGTAGATATTCAGAAGCTCTTGCCAAACGACAGGCCGAGAAGATTGAACTTTTGTCGGTGAATGTTGGCTGAAATTGAGGCAAAGCCAACTTTTTTGGAGACCTGAACCTAACCTGAACCCCCTCGATTTTTTCTGGGGAACCATCAAAGGCAGAATCGACTCAAACGAGCCCGCGACCGCACCCAACCAAGGGAGAACATCCAGGCATAGTGTGCTTGATATCACAGAACAGCAATTCATCAACGTCTGGAATTACCATTCCCGACTGGAGCGATGTGTGGCGCACGAGGGTGATACTTTGCCGGTGTAGTGAACACCACATGGTGACTGACCTGTTTTCATAACATTATTCTATCAATTGCGGAAGAATAGCACCAAAATACTGAGCCAAAGCTCATAGACGTTTTTGCGTTACTTCTGGGTCACCCAGTATATCAAAAACAAAAGAGGACCAATAACACTCCCTTGAGGGACGCCGGAGGTAACATTTCCCGATTCTGAAAAAGTATTTTCTACAAATACTCTCTGTGTCCTGCCAGACAAGAAGGAGAATATTATTCGGATTAACTGGAAAGGGATGCCAACTTGTTTCAGCCTCAAAATGAGCTTGTTGTGAGGCACCAAATCGAAAGCTTTGGTCATGTCGAGAAATATTGCATGAACGGGAACATTTTTATCAAGTGATCTGGCAATATCGCCAACAAAAAGCACCAACTGACCCTCACATGACCTTTTGGCGCGAAAGCCAAACTGATTTGGGTGGAAAAAATTAGATCTTTCAAGAAGTGAAACGATGCAAGAGCAAATGACCTTTTCAAAGAGTTTGGAACAAATGCAGGTGAGCGATATGGGCCGATATCCGTCAGGCTTATTCAAAAAACCACCTTTCTTGGGAATGGGGGTGATAGTTGCAAGTTTCCAGTCATCAGGCACAATTCCTTTCGAAATAATCAAATAGAAAACGGCTTTGACATGACAACTTGACATGAGAACTGAGAACATTGCTCAACAAGGAAGAACACGTATCCACCATTCACCATACCAACTACCTAAAAGCTTTTTGCAACCATTCATCAGACAGCATTTACGAATATTATTTGAAGGCAAAGCCCAAGACCATACTTGCTAATGGAGACTTAAAACTGCAAGGCTGAAAAAGTAGGCCCTTTTGCATCTTCAAAAATTGCAAAGAGACGGTACGAATGCCCTAGAGTGTTAGGTGACGGAGCATTTTAGGTATATTCCATGTTGGAACAATTCTCCAAATCAAGTTTAGGACTTTTCAAATGGTCCTGTGATGCCAGATGCTGCAGTGTTTGCAATGATTCAGCATTCAGTCAAAATGCCAGAGCCAGCAATAAAATTACCTACTCCTGACTGAAGACAAAAAATCAAGAAAAACCTGAAAAAGCAGAACGTATAATTCCGCACAAGCAACGTACCTCTTTTAGCTCTTGGGTTGAAGCCAGTGTATGTGCAGACATTCTTACAACATTATCAGGTAGGTAGAACCTTCAAATGTACTACGTACTGGAACACTGTTTTGCTAAAAGAGCAAACAGCTCAGAAAACGCACCCTGACCAACAGGAATTTCCACCCGGGTTCTATTTTCCCAGAAAGTGAGCAAAAGCCATGCCCAACAAAAAGCCAAAGGGACAAGAATTTATGCATGAATCCAAGTAAGGAGAAAATAGCATGTGCTACACACACACAGAAACAAAAAGAACTAAAAATAAAGGACGTACCAAGCATAATACAAGAGAGTAAAGTCTGGTGAAGACAATGTTCAAGTTACACAAGGATCACATATCACACCCCATTAAAAAATAGTTTTACTGCTCTCAAAGCCAGCGATAATGGAAGTTTGCTACCTAATTGTAACCACGTTTTGTCTGTGGTTGTTACAATCCTGAAAGCAGTGTAACACACATGATATCTGAGCTAGGATGGAGCTCCCTTGCTGAGCGACGGAGGGTCTCTAGACTCGCGGGCCTTTTCCAGGGACTAAACAATGTTGGTGGATGGTCCAGTTTGAAAGAAAATCTGCTTCCTCCCACTTAGGGTCAGTCAGGGTAATTCCGACCATTTTTTGACAATTCAAACTTTGGCATGGTCCCATTGCCACCTTTGTGAATGGTTGGGTCTTATCATGAATTGCCAACATCAGGCAAGTCTTTGCACAGTGATGGCTTTGCACAGTGATGGCTCTCTGAAGTGTGTAGTTTCTGAGAAAATTGATGGTCGTAATTACCCCTCGCTGGTTCCCAAAAAAATGAAAAACAGGGGTATTCACGACCGCAGGAGTGGGTAATTCCGACCACCAAAAACTCTGGCACAGAGCCACATTGGCTGTTAAATAAGGCCAATTCCGTCCACCTGGCACTCTTACCATCTCTGGCTGAATGTTTTTGGCGGTCGGAATTACCCCTCTGCCCCATACAAACCAATGTTTTTGGCGGTCGGAATTACCCCCCTGCCCCATACAAAACCAGACTGACTTTTCCACTGACACGCTCATGCAGGACTGTTTTCGGTATTCCGTACTTTTGTGCTGCTCCTCCCTACTCAGCCTGAACGTCTTGATGTCATCAACTGCATTTCTTGTATCTTCCAAGGAATAAACTGGCATTTGTCTTTTGTTTGGGAGTTTCCTGGGCATTTCAGCTGGAAGGTTGCAACTTGCAGATGGAATGAAGCATAAGTGGGTGTGCCTAGGAAGCCAACAGCCTATGCTAATCGGACCACTATTATAGACGGAGGTCCAACCCGCCCGTCACGCTGTGTATATAACGTCCGGACAGTTTTCAGGATCTACCCGCCCATCACGCTGTGTATACGTCCGGACAATTTCAGGTGCCCAGCAGTTGACAAAAATTGTCTGAACCGCAGCTGCACGCCTTAGAATTCCAACTTTTCTGCGTCAAATTCACAAAAATTGGGGAACAGATGTCGTTTATTCAACACATTTGTGTGTTTCCAAACAGATTTGCGTTGCACATGTGTGAAAATGAGTCGGACAATGGTCTTGGTGAACACCAAAAATATGCAACTTCTGCGGCTTTTGGCATTCCGCCAGAACGCAGTTTTGTGATTGGCCTTTCCGGCACACTTTGCCGTTGGACCTCTGCCGCTGGACCACATTGTCATAATGACCGCAAACCAAACTGGACTGGACTGGGTTTTTCTGTTCGCTCTCAAATTATCAACTGCATGCAGCAAATTTCGTTTTTCCGCTTTTATATGAGCCGGTCTGGTTTCAGGACGCGTCTTCAGATCTCCTGCGCTCTCGGCCTCTGATTGGCCAGCGTACGCTGTTGTCGAGTGCCGAATGCGGAGACCAGATGGCAAGTTCTGGCGTCCGCCAGACGGCGAGAAACTCCCGGTGCAAGACGACCGGCGGCGGACTCGCATTCGCTTCCGATCGTCACATCAAACGCAATCGATGTCGATGTCCGGCTTCATTGCAAAATCACCAAGTCATCAATGACATTTACACGCACTGAGTAACAGGTCCAATGAGCCTGTCAACCACCGTATCGACCGCATATCGGATTCGGTGCAATCGCATCCACTGCATCTCAAAAAGTCATGGTTTCATTTTTTGCAATCATTTTATAATTTTTCACTGCCATTTACGGGCACCCATGAATGACACACACCTGAACTGACCAGCATTGTGGATTGTGGGTTGGGTGAGGTTAGGTTGAGGTTCAGTTGGGTTATTTTTGCACACATTAAATGGTTCTTCATTGTCTAAAGGTGCCCAAACAAAGCTAACCAACTTTACCTACACCTAACCTCAACACAATCCAACGCAACTCTAAAATGCATTGTGAGATCACTCTGTTCATAGGTTAAGCTGAGTTTCTTGGTCTGAAATGTGTTGAAAAATACAAATTTGTAAAAAATGAAAACATATTTTTTTGACAAGAAGCGGTGGCACCTGTCCCGGGATGCGGTGGACAGACGCCGTCGATGCGGTGGTAGACGGGGCTTTGCAATATGTTACCCAGAACATTAAATTTACAGTTTGGTCTGCCTGAACCCGTCGCCAGGGGGCGTCAAAAGATGGCACTGACTGCCGTTTTTTGGTGCTCTTAGGGATCACGCAAGGAAGAGATACATGACTTCTCGGCTCTGGATTTCGAACTCTGGCTGCTTTTGTCCTCACCAACAAACCCAAATATTGGAGAAAGTTAGAATGGCACGGGTCAGCAAGGATGTCGTTGTCGACAATTTGGTGCTGGGGCCTGTGGCAGATTCCCCATTGACGACAATGAAAGTTATTCGTCATCGGCGACATTCGCTGTAAATTTTGCGACTGCTGTTCTCATTGCAAAATCAACAGGTCATTAGTACATGTGCAACATGTACATAAATAACTTAAAAATTACATCTGCTGCAGTTCCAAAGGTCAGTTTACCACCGCATCCACGGCATCTCGGAAAATCGGTGCGATCGCATTCACTGCATCTCAAGCATGTTTTCATTTTTTGCCATTTTTTTTATTTTTCACTGCCATTTACGGGCACCAATCATGACACACACCTGAACTGACATACCTGCAGGGTATTCGCGTTATGGATTGCGGGTTGGGTGAGGTTAGATTGAGGTTAGTTTGGGTTATTTTTGCACACATAAATCAAATGATTCTTCTTTGTTCCAAACTAAAGCCAATCATCCCAAACAACCTCACGTAATCAACCCAACAGTAAAATGTGGGGATCACCCTGTTCGTTATGGTTCAGGTTTGTGTCTATTGGTTTCCAGTAATGGTGGTGAAAATTACTTATGAAAGTATAATTTTTGAGAAGTGGTGGAAGCGGTGGCGCCAATCCAGAGATGCGGCGGACAAATGGGTCGCTGCTGTGGTAGGCCGGTCTTTGGATTATGTTACCCCGCAGAATAGGTATATTCTTATACTGTTTCTTTTTTTTTTTGGATGAAAGATCCTTAGTGGGCAAGATCTGGTCCGGAAAAGAGTATTTTGTCAGACTTTAAAGGGGATATCATTGAAAACATGGCTAGCAAAACATGGCTGTTTGCAATGAAACAGGGAAACATCCGACATTTAGTTTACCCGTCGACCCAGATGTCTTTGTCATTTTTTGTGATCATCGTTCACGAAAACTTTATATAGGAATCTGAAAAATTCTTCCCCTCTGGATATTGAACTGGAGACCTCTCCTTATCAGACGGGAATTCTGCCATTGCGCTATACACCCCCTCCGACTGTTTCCATTTGAAACATCGCTGTTATTTCACTGCGGAATTTCCGCAATCAAACCTTTGGAAGAGAAACGAAATAAAATAACAAATGACAAACAAATGTTCTTTGCTGTTGAGTGAAAACACCAGAAAACAACTCCGCAGGATCCAGGTGAACGTAGGGTGAAAAAATTCCGTGTGCGCAACTGGTATGGCAGCCGCACTGACACCTAAAATATATTGTATATTTGCTCCAAAATTGATCGATTTAAGAGCTTATTTGCATGGGATTTGTTTTTCATTCTCAGTTTGTTTTTCACGATGCAATTTGCTCGAGTTTCTCTGTATCGGAATGGTTTTTTGAGCGGGATATTATTGTTGGAGATGACATTCGAACATAATTCAAACCCACACCTACGACAACAAGATGAATGTAATTTAATCCGATTGGCTTTTGAATCAAAATGAGTTTTCCGATTGCGTTTGGGCCGACACCCGCTGGATGCGGAGCCAGGTGAAGGATCAGTATAGATGATTTTAACATAGTGTGGGCAAATTACCCTCAAGGGCAAAGGGAATAAATTTCACACAACAAAACAACAAAAAAACTGCTAAAACGACAAAGTCATGTGCCATGAAAACACAAATAAAACGACAAGTTTTCTTTTGACGACACAGACCGCTCACATTTGTGAAGGTTAAGTTTCCAGTGGTAGAAATATACAGAAAAGAGATTATCGCTTCATTTTCGGTAGCAGTTTCTCTTTGTTTTTGTCATCGTTTAAAATTTCAATTTTCCCCACAAAAAGCGAATGGAGCCCGACAAGGAGCCAATTCAAGCGCTCTGTTTAAACTATAAGGAAACTGTAAGATTGAATTGTAGCCTATAGAGACCCGCAGAAACTATAGGTTTCTCGAGTGTACACCGGATATTCCGTATACGCTTTTTAGTTGCCGGCTGCTAGCCGGCGCAGCCGGCTAGTGGACTGAATTGATGCACTGTGCACAGTTCTAAATTGCTTTGAGTGGAGCAACCCGCCATGAAGGTGATCCAAGATCCAAACAGAGTAGGCCTAGATGCCTACCTCGGAATAAGTTTAATTTCAGCACTTAGGCTGGGTAGGTAGTTCACCTGTTATTAGGTTCAGCCGTAGACCTAATTATGAAAGGAAAATAAACCTAAATGGCTTGGCGTGGAGCAACCCACCATGAAGGTGATCCAAGATCCAAACAGAGTAGGCCCAGATGCCTACCTTGGAATAAGTTCAATTTCAGTTCAATTTCAAAAATTTCAATTTGAAAAATTTCAGTTCAATTTCGCCCTTAACTAAAGCGAAGGTTGACAAAAGATCTTTTTTGCGACAGGTCAGGCTCTTTGTCCATGTTGATTGTGGCGTCACAATCACCCCAGCCCACCCACCTATCCAGAGTGTGACCTACCTACCATTTTGGGACCAATATCAGGGACAAAATGTCGGATTTTCCATGGTCGTAATAACACCATAGACTGCGGTCGGAAATACCCCTACACTAAAAAATGTATAGGGTAAATATGACCATGCCTATGGTCAGAAACAGGGCGACAAACTGGCATGTTGGCAACAAAAATGAGTTTTTCAGAACCACAGTCCAAAGTTTGACAGATGTTCAAAATCACCAAGGGCCTTTTTCAATCGTTTTTTCATTTATAAGACGGGTCGCCCAAAGCAAAAAACGTTTTTTCCAGGAAACCTTTGCGGTCATGAATTTTGAGAGCACATAACATTGAGATATCCCGTGTGTATTTTGTTGTCAGAAAGACAAGAGATTGGGCAACATTCTCCACAAGTCAAAATTTCTTATTTTAAGCAAGTTTCCACATGCAGGTCATCGGTCGCAATAACCCCCTGGTCGGAAATACCCTGGTTGACCCTACTGGGGGAGGCATCATAGGCATGATCATGATTTTAAATTAGCCTCTATCCGTGCTAGTAAGGATGTTGGGAAATTCTCGTTCGTTGTTAGGACTGTAAATGACTGGAACTGTCTGGATAAAA
>JASGXE010017637.1:0-32415 GCA_030068105.1 Sinentomon sp. SZTP_YWyxl
ATATCCCCTCAGCTTTAAAATAAGTCATTGTAAACCATTCTAACATCACAAACAAATGAGAAAACAGCTAATGATAAAAACTTATCTATCACCCAACGTACATACGGATATGCAATAATTTATTTGAGCGGCCTAAATGATCGACTTTGTGTTTCGAACTAAATGTTGAAGCATTGGTCAGCTGATTCCAGTCGTGTCAGATCCTGCAGGACAGGAAGAGCTACAGTGATATAGGTATTATTAAAGACTGTTTGGATGATACGCAGTTTATTCTGAGACCTGCGGCGTTGGCTTCACAAATGTCATCACTTCATATCATCAATTCCAAAGTAGCCAAGCTGTACTCACAAAAATAATGTTTGCTACATTTGCCATTTCTACATTTTAACTTGATTGTAGGTAATTTTATGCTTTTTTATCAATAAAACATAATTTCTCATGTCCACCTGCAATTGTGGCCATGCTGATCTCATATCCATTTCTACAGCTATGGCCGTTTTTCCATTTCTGGCCCTTTTTGTTGGGAGTGTGTCCCGCGCTCTTGTGGCCATGCTGATCTTACGCACGTTTTGTCCATTTCAGTCGTTTTGCCTTTTTTCGTTTTCTGGCCGTTTTGGAGTCATGGACTGAGCCGATTGCACTTGGTTGAACACAGCTTCAAGAAGAAATGACGAGGGTACCGGGTAAGCAATGTGCTTTATCAGCCTGGCTGGTAACAAGTCTGGACCAGGAGCCTAAGAAGTTTTGACTGAGCTCAAGGACAGCACGTTTGTTTGCAAAAAGTTAAGAGAGGACCTGAGCTGGATCGGAGAGAACGGGATGTTAGGGTGAGACCTATTTTCAGCATTGTTGTCCAGTTTTTCTTATGAGAACTGCTCGCGAAAAACAGGAAGGTGATCCTTTGGGTCACGTATGATGGCTCCGTTTGACCACCTATTGGTGGTCAAACGGAGCAGCTCATTTGCTTTTTTGATGAAAGATTAGAATTTCTTACCAAAAGTCGATTTGATTGCAATTTCGATAGACGGCAGAGAATAGCTGCTGCTCGAAGAGTCCGGTAGAGCGATGCCTCAGTTCAGCGTACCTTTCGGCACGCTGAACTGAAGCAATTTTTTGGAAAGCGTTGGTTTCTCCAGATCTTTCTTGCAAGGGGTTAAAATGGGTTTGTTCGGATTTCTGGAAGGGGGACTGAGTTCATGAATTGGTTCATTAAATCTCCAAAGAAAGACCAAGCATAGAAGGGTGACTAAAAATGAAACAGAAAATGCAGAAATGGCCTGCATTTTTTGTAACCTTACGGCTTTCGGCTTCCACTAAAATACTGCAGCTTTCAAAGGCAAAAATGGGACATGGGCACTCTGAAATTGACCTGCATTCATTTTCGGTTGGCTTTTATGAAGATATTGAAATTTCGTTCCTTCGTCCCAAAGACTGTAGGCTGCCTGCGCTCAAGCACAAACAAAGCGCGGTCCTCTCTGAGATCAATAAACGCCTGCCGAATATATCAAAGGGTAATTAAAGAACTTTTCAAATTTTAAGTTTCCAAAGGTTTTGGCATTAATGATCGGGTTTTGCATTGGCTGAAATCATAATTTTGCCTTTATCGTCGACTTTTCTGCACCATTTAGTCCACCATTGAAATATAGACAGAGCGGTGGATAGGGTGTTTGTTCGAGATAGTGCTGCGGAGCGCTTGAAGTTATGTGTGAGATAGGGAGGGTTAGGGAGTTGCGCAGGAGGAAGAGGGTGTCATGCGGTGAAAATGGAGAAAGGGCGTAGAGGTGATGGGAGGTGATTCTTGAATGGGGGATAGGAATTTCATTATCATCCCCAGGATCTCATGTATTTTGGCACTTTCTGCTGAACTGTTGACGTTGGAAGTCCCAAAATTTGAATTCTGCAGGTCGGAAACATCTTCTTTCGGAGGTTGCATATTGTCTGGAAGCTGCGACAAGATTTTTGGACGACTATGGTTGGTATACAACCCTTCGAAATTTCGATATCTAAAATTTATCAACCTCCGCCGCCTCTGACAATTTTGGTCACCATGTCGCCCCCTTCCACCACCTCTGTTTTGGAAGCATCTGTTCCGGCTGTGCATTCTTGAAGTGCGTATACGAGTACGTTTTCATATTTTGCGTGTCTAGTGGAGAAAGCCCTCGCCCGTTAGGCAGACAAGGAATCCCAAATTCCTGCATGAACTTGTTCATGCTGTTATTTATATTGCCTGTTTTTGTAGAAAAACGTTTTCAACAACCTGTTTCGTGATGCACGGCACAGATTTTGATTCGAAATTCGGCGTTAAGCAAGAATAGATGTGCGACCAATCACGTGCACATCGCGGCTTATCATACGGCATACGCGGGCTCGTCTTTAACATCCGAGAAACTTCCATCGGGCAGCGAAGATGTCATTTTTACGTTGAAAGTTGTTGTTGTTGCTTTCCATTTTTGCCAAGTTTCAACTCTTTCGCGATTCTCATATTTGCTGTAAACATGCCAAAGAGTATTTTCTAGACGTGCATCTTCAAGACAGACTCACTTAAACGTTCCAAGCACCTATAACTGAGGCGATATGCACTTCAGGGCTACTAAACGGCGTTCACATTAGGCATATGGCGCGTGCCAAAAGGTCGTTTGGCAGCTTCTTTGAAATCAAATGAGGGCGTAACCGAAAAACAAACCCACGTTGTGTATTCGCATTTCAAAACAAATGCGCCAAACAAACTGCCGTAAATTGAAGCTGAAGGGAAATCCATGCACCGTCTTATCGGGCGAAGCACCATTTTACGGAAATATTAAACTCGTTTTTGACTGCGGCGCTAAAACAACTATTTTCGTAAAGTGCCTGCTGCCTGTTCAGGTGCTGGTTTATCAACGTTCCATCCGAAATTTGACGGCTGGAATTAAAAGACGCACGCAAATCCTTGACAGCACAGGACCCAGCGTTTTGCATATGGTTGCGTTTGTCTGCGTACCAGTTTATGAGGATTGTGAACCAAGTTGCGACGTCCATCGCAGTGTACCTGCAGTTTTTTCGTCAAAAGAAGGGGATAGCAAGTGAGAAGTGGCACTGCAAGGGACGGTAAACTGATTTACATAGCAAACTGAACTCGAATATGGGTTAGAAAAGGGAGTCCTCTCATTTGAGAACCGAATTTGAACTTCGCGTATATTTGCCAGAAACAGCGCAGATGCACTTTGAATTCTGAAGCAGTCCCACAAAAATCTTGCACAAATTACGGAGTAAGTAAAAAATAAGCAGCGCAAAAACGGATTCAAATAAAAACTGCGTCATGGCAAAAATCATCTTTCTCACAACAACAAAAGAAATCAAAACATGATTGGAAGTTGGGAAAACCGGTGCTATGGTGCATGCATGCATGCATGCATGCATGCATGCGTCAAACAGGAGGGAGTCCAGTGTTCAACAGATAAATCCATTCTGTGTTAAAGCATAACTTTAATAAATTTTGAATGTTGAAGGAGACAATGAGATAACACTTCGGAATCCCTGACATGTGGATTCGGCAATATCCCGGACGTGTGGTATTCCTCACTCGTAATTAAAGTCAATCAAACCTAACCTCCGACATTTGCCAATAAGATTAGGTTAATGCGTGGTTGGTTTGGTAGGTGCAGTAGGCGGGGAGAGGTTAGGTCAGGTTTGGTTAGCTTTTTGCGTATACTGAAAGGTTCAAGACCAACACTACGCGTGAACTCTCTTGACCCGCGCGATTAGCAATCCAGTTCAGGTGTTGTCGTCCGGCTGCACAGGGTGTTCCTGAACCTGCGCAAATGACGATTCCCAATGTCCATCAGGCGAGCTTACTTACCCTGCTTGCAATTCCGTCCGATCACGTCGCAAAGGTGATTCATGTGTTCTTTGAAGGTCATCTGTACTCACTGATACCGCTCTGTGTGCATTGCCGTCCGGCATTGCTCGCGCGGACTCCTGGAATGTTGCTTGGTCAGTCGAGATGGCGGGCAACTCAGAGATGATTCTCCTGATGGGAGAAAATCACCGGAGTGCAGCCGAGGTGAGCCAGGTGTATTTCACACGCCACCCTGACTACCCCAGCCTGCTGTTTCTACAATTTTGGACCTTATGCAGAAGTTTCGTGCAACATTCTCTGTGAAGGATGTCTCTCGGAAGGTCGGAAAAACGGCGAAGGATGAGGCCACTTCTGCTGCCATTCACGTGATCTCGCATCAAAGTACCAGCAGAGTGGGTCAGGAGCGTTCTTCAATCACCGTGAAAACAAGTCCAGCGTTCTTCGCAATCACCATGAAAACAAATACCGTCCTTTTCATGCGTTCGATCTGACTGACCCTGTATCACAGCGCTTACTTTCCGCAATGCAAAAAAACACAACTCAGGTCAAACGAGTTCACGCGTAGTGTTGGTCTTGAAGCTTTGTGTATAAAGGAATGCCTTAACCGAAGTGTTCCCAATAGAGTTGTCTTTCTTCTTTGTATGCTATCGATGATTTTATAAACAAAGTCATAACATAGTGGGAAAATGGACCAAGTGAATCGATTAGAGTGAAAAATGCATTGTTGCGTCATCTTTCGCTGTTGCCTTCCGATAGGGTCTATCCACACACCATAGTTATATAAGATACTTTTTGAGATATTCTCGTTCAATTTTCCCTGTGAGACGAAATAAAATTCTCATGAAGAGATCAATTGCGTTTTGAGCTCATTCTCTGTTTCATGCAGCTGAAGATGAAATGGACAATAAAACAAACGCATATAATAGGTATATCTAATTGCAGTTCTTTTTAATGAGGGGTCTTACATTGTGAAATAAATCATTTTTGGTTCTTTTAGAATTGATTGGGGCGGAAAATGCATTTATTGGCCGTGTAAATTACTGCACTCTCTCGTACGTGTGAGCATTCCGTCAGACGCGATGGTTTTCAACATAAGTCGTTTGTGGCTATCTTTTTTATTGGATAAAAATCAACAACGAATTATAGCTCGAGCGTGGACGAAGCTCAGGTTCAAGCCACAACCCACACAAAACACAGCTATACGGTGCATATCAAATGTCCTCGAACATAGGCGATATTTTAACCTACTGGTTAACACAGGGGCCATCTAATTTCAACAGGCCTTGGTGCAACTTCACGCCTCACACGAGTGTCATGATGTTTTGCGGCGCATGCTGCCATTGATTCTAAATGGCGCCTGAGTTAACAATGAACTCGTATGTTCGAAGACTTTTGATAAGGAGTGTATGTTCCGAACATCGTTCATTCATCAGGGGCGTCTAAACCAAATTGCCTTTGAGAGTCTTTATCTGAGAGCACAAAAGACATGAGTAGGCTACAGGTGTTTTGTTTGGTGTGTCAGGGCATGTCTGAAAGTAAAACAAATTAACTTTGTTTTGACCATTTTTCGTAAGTCAGATGAAATGGACACATTTTAATTGACGCACCTTTCATTTCACAAGGTCGACATGCTTTCGATATGATGATGTTGGACATTCATAACATAGATTCATTCTGCACTGCGCATGCAATCTAGCCGTGATCGTCATGAAAACAGTGGTAACGGAATCCCATCAGCCAGAATTGTACTCAGACATTCAAAATACCCGGGCCACAGGAGATTTTTGTCAGACTTTTGAAGCACGGAGCAATGTTATTCCCCATCTAGTAAGCGTTGTTAAATGCATTCCTTCATGTGATGTGTTTTGCGGCGCATGCGAAATGGGGAATAACAATGCCCTGTGCTTCAAAAGTTTGAAAAAATCGCCTATGGCCCGGGTATTCAGAATGGCTCCGTATTTTACACTTTATTTTTGAAACAGAATAAACTTTTTTGAATGTGGTTACAGGAACTAATGGTTTCCGGATTCCAAGTGCTCCAATCAATTCCTTGGTATCCGGAAACCTATGGTATTGCAACCACTGTCCACAAAAGTTCCCATGGAAACTTACCTATTTTATGGAAACCTTTTTTTGCCTTCTTTTTACCGCACCATGCATGTCGACAATAAGCCTGTTCACAACAAAGCTTCCCAAAATTGCGTCAAAAATGTGAATCTCTCCTCTGAAGTGTTTTTCTGAAGAACCGATTTTCTAAATAAACCTGTCAAGAATCTCCAAACATGTGTTGGGTGAATGATGTTGTTCCTCGCATCTGTTCATATACGTACAAGCGTGTGTATGATTATTTATTTAAAAATTTTCCACCCATAATGGCTCTCCAGGGCCCATTCCAAAATCGGAGTCGGGCGTTCAGGGCGTTCTATTTCCACAGAACAAATGAACAGATTTTTGAATGCATGGCCAGCGTCATAATGCTTAGTGACATCACTCTTAGCAATGATGATCTTGAATATTTTCCACACTTCACTTTAATTATAATAACAGTCCTAAGAACTAAGCTATAAATCACGGGGCATAGGCTCGTATGGCTTAAGCACGTCGTGAAGGGAAGGGGTTTAAAGATATCATAATTCACGAATTTTGTGATCCAACTTATTTGTCTCGAGGAGGCGTTTAATTGAGGGTTATGTGAGCGCAGAGTCGAAACGCTTTTGCTGAGCTATGTATAATTCCCATCGTTATAATTACACAGAGTCGTCATCTCAAACCAGTGGGCGCAAGCTGATAATGAAAAAACGTGGTCGATTGAAAATAAATCGAAGAAAAAATACCTAATTGTTTTTCTTCAACATTCGTCTAGTCAACCTTACCGGCAAATGTCTCGCAGTGCATGGAAGTTTATGTTGATCTTTTTGCCAACTTTCGTTTTTTCCAGTTAGTTGCAATGCCTTCGTAATTTGGTAATAATTTTTGCACTTTCCAGCATGGTGTTGCGTCTATTGTACCGCGTCTATTGTCATGCGACTTTCGCCAACCGGATGGAAAACAGTCTAAAATTCTTTGCATATATAGGGATTTTCAGGATAAAGCATGTGGGGATTTTCAACAATAATTTTGAATCTTGGTCGTGGCGTATTAGCGGTTGTGTCGGTGACGCAACGTCTTTTGAAAAGAGAATCCATAACCCATTCATGACATCCAATCCATGATGATTGTTGGAATGACTGCATTTTCCCTCAGACATTTCTCCTATTTCTCACGAGTCATTCATCACTTTGTTGCGGAGGATGACTTCTTCGAATACGAATACACTGCCAGCAGAAATAAAAGTGTGAAGCGGGATGATCTGATCTATGGGCTCCATTTCAGCCTACCTTAATTTGAATCCCAAGCGGTGGAACTCTGCGAGTGTAGAACCCCAAGTATAGGTAAGGCAATATTCTTCGTCTTCTTCTGCCTGAAGCTGAGAGAAAGATGACAAATTCGAAGTCTGCCAGTTGCAGATGCCACCACCGTCATCAGGCAAAGGCACATCAAGAAACTGCTGCCTCATTTCTTTGCAAAACGATTTCTTTCTTCATTGTTCCGGTAGCATCGCCTGTTATACCTATCAATGGTTCTGTGATTTTTTTAGGCGATGGGAGATAAGAATTTCAGCCACACTTTGTGTCTGAATGAAGTTCATATGATAAATTAGATCAGGTATAGCCCTTCACATTTTCAAGAAGAGGATGAATGCAATAAACATTTTTTGGAGAAATCGTATTTTCTCTTTGCTGTCATAATCCTAATCCACCCATGGAGATGCGGAAGAGGTTTCCTCCATGGTGCTCTTCTGATGCAGAAATGGCGTAGTGTGGGTAAGCACTCTTGGATTTTTTGGAACAAATCGAAAAATCGCGAAAAATCTAAAAGAGCACCTGCATTCAAAGTCAAACCAAAAAGTTACGGTGATTAAGCCTACGTATAACCTTCCAATACATGCCTGTCATCTTTCAGCTTCAATTGAGATCAAACTTTCGCAAAACATTGCTTGTCAAGCGATTAAGCGATTCACAACAGCAGCAGGGGGGTAGGGTTGGAAATTATTTTCCACGAATGTTGCCATTGCTCAAAAGAAACGACTGGGCATTATTCACCTGTACCTCCAGTAACGAAGCAGCCAAGAAAATTGTTTGAACTGCCGAAAAATAGAAAACCTCCATGCTCTGTTGTAATTTTGGATGCAAATTGCTTCACCAGCGCAGGTATGGAAGAGAAAGCCACAGTGAGGGATGGTTTTGGAGAGTGATCGGAATCATTTGTTTTTACGGCCGGAAGTGTGTCTCCTTTCTCTACCTGAACGTTATCTTTTTCTCTCGTGAATGCGGATAGTTCTCTGCAGTAAATGACGCTCTGATACTGAACGGATTGCAAGGAGTTAAATAAATTTCTGGACGTCAAAATTGGTTGGAAGGGGCGCGTGAGATCTCAATAAAATACGGCTAGAGAACCCGGGCAAGTTTTTTTCCTGCACGATTTGACCAATTATAGATGCGTATTCTTTTCAGTTATTCTTTAAATCAATGGGCTCTGAGAACTCGCAGGGGAACTGGTTCGCATGCTTTTTGAGTCCGAATGATGTTAAATTGGGTTATAATTTGTTTGGCTATAGGTTGGGATAGTGCAGTATAGGGTTATGTCAGGATAGGTCAGGTTGGGTCAGTTTAACTGAGGTTAGGTGAAGATACGTGTATTTTGAGATTGGCACCATTCGATCTTGACGTTTTTCGGACCAAAGTATCCCGAACCGAACTTGCTAATTTTTCAATGCTTAAAAGTTCCAATACGTCTGCGCATGAGCTATACTCGAATTTGCCCTGCTCGTTATTTGTTTATCCCATTAAAAAAATTGGGTCTGTGCTAAGGCAAGTGTTTGCAATTTTAATTAAGATTTAAAACATGCAGGCGAATACTGATGGTGTTTTCCAAGAAAGAAATTAAGACACTGTCTCATGTTGTATTTTGAGCAGAATCTATTTTCAGAAGCTGCCAATTTGATTCACCCTGTCCAGGGATGGAGGCTTGATGGGTCCAGACGGTACAGACGAAATAGGCATCGATTTTGCCAAAACTCTCGAACACCTCTTGCTCTTCTCTCAAATTTATTTAACGAAATGTTTCCGTTGGGACTTACATCCTATATAGTTTTTTGTTTCATTTAGTCAAAAGAAAGCGAAACCCTCTTGTCCTGCTCTCTCTCTCTCTCTCTCTCTCTCTCTCTCTCCTCTCTCTCTCTCTCTCTCTCTTCTCTCTCTCTCCCCTCTCTCTCTTCTCTCTCGCTCTCGCTCTCTCTCTCGCTCTCTCTCTCGCTCCTCTCTCTCTCTCTCTCCTCTCTCTCTCCTCGCTCTCCTCTCCTCTCTCTCTCTCTCTCTCTCTCTCTCTCTCTTCTCTATCTCTCTCTCCCGGGGAATCCGAAGGTGAAGAAACGTCGACAATGAATGATATCTGCTGAAAGAGACTCATCTCTGCAGTAAGGTGTTTGCCGGAAATGCCCAAAGCAAGATTCACATTGCACCATTCCCTCGCTTGCGTGATGGCAGGAGATCCCTCATAGTGGGTACAACCTTATTCCATTTCAGGGCAAAAAATAAAGGTATAGGCCAATGCCTCATTGCAACTCATCTTGAGGTTCAACTCAATGCCAATTCCACAGATGTCCTTCGCATCTTTTGCAACAATGGAAAGGAATAAGCGTTGTGCATAGAAATTACATTTTTCACAACACAAATCTATTCATGGATTTGGCTATACCCGCAATGAGTTGGCCTGAGGTTGAGTTGAATGGGAATAGGCCTACGGCGGGGAAAAAATGCTCGCAACAATGCCAAGGGGAAAGTCAGAATTTCTGCAACATGGCTGAAAAAATCGCCCGGAAACCGTCGATTCAGCACAGAAACCAATGTTAAAGGCAGGATGAGGGCGGGTGTTTTGACCGAGATTTGGTTAAAGACACCGACATTTTAACAGCGATGATTCTGCAATTGCGCGAAAACTGTTGCTCATAGAAATATTTTGCAAAATTATTCAGTTTGGCCGCCCAACATTTCGGCCCAATGACGCCCTGACAAAGAGGTTACGACGACAGAACGACGTTTCAACTTTGTCCCATTTGCGCTTAGGACGAATACGACTCTGCGGAATCCTGCTGATGTGCATGTATGTGGACCTCATCTGATACTGGGACAGCGGTGGTGACCTCAGGGTTGTTTAGTGTATCATTGTTAGAGATCGGATATTCACCTTTTTTGTAGTTCTTGCAAGAAAGTTTTTAGTTGAATTTGCTCTGTTGACTATGCCCTCGTTGATTTCTCTTCCCGGAACCTGTTCACATCGAACTGACAGTGTACGATGTGTCTTTAGCTTTTTAGCTGAGTCGGTACGGGCCGAGTTACCTAGAAATCCTCTATGTCATATTGGTACGTAACCTATACCTATGTGCATCTGCCAGTTTTTCTAAAAAATACCAATTTCCGTCTCGTTGCAAGGAGAGTTTCACTTGTGGCAGAACTGGCATGAGAACCCCAAAAACCCACCCAAACAAAACAAAAATATTGGAGTTAGAGTTTGGTGAAGTACGACCAAGTGACGCTGGGTGTTGGCTTGTTGTGAGGATGAATGAATTGTTGGATTTACCTCTGAATGAAGTGAATACATACGCATCAAAATGGATCACCAAGTACCTCCGCCGAAGGGGATAAAAACTCGGTTTCGCTGTCCGAAGTTTCCTATAGTGGATGATCATTGCCAAAGTTTTCGAATTCACTCCTTTTTATAACAGGGCAAATTTGGAATCCTTGGGCTAGGCTAACGCACAATGACCGAACTTCAGGTGTGTGAATGGTCGGTCTGTGTTCGTTATACGGATGCAACAGGAACGAGACGAAAGGACTGTGCATGAGAGGACCAGACAGGCCGGAAGAAAAGCCTCCGTGACGTCCTATTAGGAAAACGGAAAAGCCAATTTTCTTGTGCAAAATAACAACCATCTGAGGGGAAAAGAGCGGGGTTGGGTCATGTCGATGTTGATTAGAGACCAGAGAAAAACAAAGATTGCGCGCTGGTTGGTCGCGCGTTTTATCATTTCTGACGGTATCCATATACCGAATGAAAGCTGCTTTGCTTTTCCACCTGGCCGTTGGAATTTCAGTGATTTGGCATGAGCACCGACTGAAACTGTCACGTGAACCTTTTTGAGTTCTGCACATGGATTTGGGCACTTTTCCACCCAACCACGTGTTAAAGTCCCGACCTGCAGAAGACGCGGGAACAGCGATTTGAACAAAAATACGAGCAGTTTATATGGTTGGGTTAGGGACCTATACGTTAAGTTGAATCTTTTTTCGCTTTTTTGCCAGGTGCAAAGTATGCCCAAATCCACATTGAGAATTGTAATACGCGTCCAATGAACAGCTTGAGCAGCGATAGTCATTGACGCTGTCATTCTTTTCTTACTCGATTTTGTACGAATTTTTGGGTCCACTTTACCAAAACATGATGTGGAACCTCCTGTTCCACATCATGGGTGCGTTTGTGTATCTATACACGCAATTGTTTCGATTGGCGATTTCGGAAATTTTGCAATTCGCGATTTCTAGTGGCGCTTTCGGAAATGTTTAGAAAAAATCCTCCCAAAACAAGAGTTTTCTTTTTTCCCTTTCTTGTGTCTTTTTCACCGCTTGTTTTTGCATTCTTGTCTGAATAAGGTTTAACGTAATTGGATTGGTTTTTTTTGTCATTTTTTCGGAGTTTATTTTGGAGTTTTCATTTTGGTACAAAGTTTGTCGTATAGAATTTTGGAAAAAGTGATCCAAAAAATACAAATCCAAGCACCACAGTATATGGCTTTAATATCATTTGATCTAAATTATGGTGTGGCCTCATGGCTTGATCCAATATTATGGTCATTCTCTTCGTGGAAAGCCAGGTGGCATTGACAAGCCACCTTCATCCTCAATTCCTCTTCATGGAAAGCCAGGTGGCATTTGGTGCGGGCCCAAATCTTTGATATCATCAGCGTTCATGGGCTTGTATATTCTGATCGTGGAAATGTATTGTTTCCACGCACGTATGGCAATACGAGTGTAAAATTGTCTGCAATATTACATGGAAGTACAAAAATGAGCTGAAAGAAATTAAACGCCAAATTTATAGATGGCATTCATAAATGGCGTTGAATTATTTTTGCATTTTTGCGTGACATTTTTCATGTCATTTTTTGACATTTTTGGGATTGTCAAAAAATGACAATTCGAACATTTTCACGACATTTTTGACTTTTCTCAATTGACATGGCATTTTGATGACATTTTTTATCATTGACATTTTTTGACATTTTTGATTTGGCATTTTCGGCATTTTTTTACCATTTTTCGGATTGCATCATATTTGCGATATTATTCGTTGCAACGGTTTGTGATAATAATTCTGCTGTGGTTTTGTTCGAACAGGTTCACGTGGTTGTTGGGTATATGGTATATGTGATGAAGAACCTCTGGAATTTGTTGAAGAGTTGAATTGGTGAATGAAATGTGAAGTTGTAAATTGATTCAATAATCGGTAGCGTGTCTCAAACCAGCCCTCGGCAAATTCAGGAAGAATCGACGACGGTCTTTGGTACCCTGCAGACCGGCCAAAATGTGACTGCGACACATCCTCCATACTGAAGAATTCCGAACACCCTTGTCAATTAGGATTTCGCGGATTCTGGCTGACTGGATTTTTCCGTCAAATTCAATCAGACCGAATGAATTTCTTCTTTTCATCTCTAATTTCAATTTCGATTATCTGCTTTCGCTACTGCTGCGCTGCTTGCTTGGATTGGAATCTGCGCTGGAAATTGAAGCTGAAGCGCGCAAGCAGGGCTTAAAATTTCGTACATTTCATCCGATTGATGCCGAAAAAAAATAATAAATCTAGAAAATATCGGCATCCAATATTGACTATTTTTGTCCTTTCGTTATCTCTCAGCTTTCGTCCTGTCGTTGTCGTGTGACGAGCTTGAGAGAGCGGTTGTGTTCCTACTGTTGTTACTGCAGCACAACACAACTGGTATTAAATTTCATCGCCGCTATCCAGGGTGTCATAGAATAAAACCGCTTAATTTTTCAGCAGAGGACAAACACCCAATACGCGGACACGATGCGATGAAATGATCTTTTTTATTTGATCTCATTTTCGAATTTAGATATACATCCCTTCCTGGAGATCAGAACGCAAGAGCTTTTTGCGCAGGTCAACGGCACTGTCGTGTTTCGTTAGTCTCATTCTTCTTAGTTATATGAAAGCCTTTCCCGCATTTTGCTGGAGTATTTGGCGGAGCAGCACTAAACAAGGTATGCCTCCAGGGATCGGGGTAGGTACTGGGATAGAACGGACTGAGGCAGAAGTGGACTGAGGTTGAAGTATGGACGAAAACCGACAAAGGCAGATTTTTGGAGGGAGTTTTGGCATTGGGGAGGAGGTTTAAGGTTACACCTGCCAACCTATCTTAACCTAACCTAACCTGACCCGGAGAAATGGAAAAAAATCGGCCTCAAAAATGGAAAAATTCCACCTTACAGCCTAATTCTGCCTCAGTCCATTCTATCGTGTCGCCGGATCGCCTTCAGTTTTCTTTACACCCATAGGCAAGGTAGGCTATACGTACATTCAACGATGCCGATTTTGCCTTTTTATTTTCATGAGAAGGATCACCCGGTATATGTATGTGTGTCCTGTCGGTGTTCTTGTTCCTACAACGGCGATTGTAATCACGGTGATGCAACATTAATGAGAAAAATGTCAATGTGCGTGGAGGATGCAATCTGCAATACCCGATTTCTTTGAGATCCGTCCTGGCTGTCTTTGTACTCCGTTTTGAATAGAGAAATTGCGGAACTTTCATCACACACCTTCCGAACGCGTGTACGTTGAGAAGAACGTTATTAAGAACGTTTCCCGTTGTACTTGCCTGTCAATACGCAATATTGAATTTTCGTCTTTCATAGTAAACCGCAACATTTTGTTTTATCCCTGTCAGGCTTTTTGATACACGATACTGAAATCTCGGTTTGCAGCTCATTCCACTTGAAGATATGAGCTGAGAATGCTCACAAGTATGCTTAGAGGGTAATCAGAAATCCTGCAACAAACGAAAGCCGACAGAGAACTGGGGATTCGGCAGAGAAATCAAAGTTTCGCTGAATGTTTGAATGGAAAAGTGAGAACCATTCTCAGTTTACTCGTATATCTTAAAATGGAATGAGCTGTAGAAGCCATCCCATAAAACCATTTGCAGAGTGATGAAAAGCGAATGATGAAAAATGCGAATGGCAACAGATCTTGCTGTAACACTTTTAGAAATTATTTTCGAGTTTTTTGGACTTTTTGAGCATTTTGGACGACGACAATTTTGGTCAGAGCAAATGCTTTGCCACAAAAGAATCTGCGTTTTACGAATATTGCGAGCAGCAGGCAGTGAGGTAGTTTACATACAAGATGGTCCACAATTACTGGGAATAATTATTGATGAGATGAGCTCCTAGCGCTCGTATACCACCCTAGAAAAAAAATAAAATAAAATTCAAAAGCATTTTGCTCGGTGAATAAGCGATCCATCTCCATTTGCGATAAACTTTTACCCCTAAATCCACCAAATGTGTATTTTGGGAGTGATACAATCGAGCTGTGCAGAACCGGTTTCTCAAAAATAAACCGTAGAAAAATATTCAGCGGGCAAATATCCTCCGATACACCATTTGGATTATGGGGTCCGAAAAATCCGCATGCTGTGTGAATAAAAAAATTTGTGGAGTTCTTTTTCAGCCTCGTCTGCGGGTCGGGATGGCTGATTGGGAAGCTGTTAAACAAAACGAGCTTACGAAACGATGGTCAGATCCTGTGAAATTGGATCTGTGAGGGCTCGAAGAAAAAACTTCACGGGAAGAGTTTTCTCCATGCCCCATCTGGGTTACCAAAAATGGCAATTTTTGGACTATGTGGGCCCATACATTAGGAAAACGGATGCATGAGTCATATTTCCATTGAATGCACAAAGTGCATGTTGCATTTGGTGGGTTTTGGTGCCGGATCACGGTAAATGGGGGCGGAACACATTTTCTCACCGAACAAGTGCTTCAGGAACTTTGTCCCGTCAAATATTGTTCCAAAAACAGACCACCCTGACGAATAACACGGTTTTCTTTGCGGAGCGGAGTTTGCGAAGTCAGGTTGATTTATCTTCCCACTGAAGGAAGAGAACGGCAGTTCCACCGGATTCTCCTTTCGTTCTCTCGGCGCGAGAAGCATCGGCAATAAAGAAACATGCAGTTTTGCAAATTTGAATTTAAAATGGGAACGTTATTATAACGACGTGTTTCTCAATGGAGGTTTTTGCAAACAGGTTTTTTTGCTTGCGTGCGAATTTTGCGCTTTCATCTATTGAAATCTCCCAATTCGATGTTTTCGCAAATTGAAAAACAAGCTAAGAAAGCTGCAAGTACGGAGCCTTTGAATGCTGAAAGGGTTTCATATAATTTCATCTGTCCCCGCTCTGCCATATCTACAGAGGTTCAGCGAAAGTTCCATGGCCAAAAGTATAGAGCACAAAATATATTTTGCGCCATATGAAACACCATTTAGGCCGTTATAGACTGCCAGAGGAATCACTCACTAACTCAAATTAGCATTTTATAGTGCTTTTCTCGCATTTTTCTAGTCATCGTGTTTTTTGTATACCTACGGATAGGTACGTAGCACCGACCTATTCCGCGCGCCATTACGTGGATGAATTTCCCCCATGATATGCATAATGGATGAAACAAAAAGTTTTCTTCACAGATCGAAAATATAGACCTAGAGTCACGGTATCGATCAACGCAACGAAAGATATACGAATACAATAAAATTTTGATCAAGAAAATGGTCTGGTCGAAAAACCTCTCTTTGATTTCTTGTTTCCTTCCCAACCGCCTGTCTGAAGTCATGTTTTCCTTCTTTTCTCAATCTCGCCCATCATTTGGAACCTACGAGGGGTGATCCAAAATTACATTTGCTCTATTCGCTGCTGGCAATAGCTTATCTATTGAGAAGACAGACTCCTCTTGCTGGTCTGACGCACTTCACTAAATGTATGTATGTATGTATGTATGTATTTTATTCAGATTTGCTATACCTATAAATGCAAATATCAGTTTCAGTAAGACAATGAACATTAACACATGAACAACAAAAAACCTCATTTTCAGGGTAACATTTGCAATGATAACGTGGAGAACAAAACACGGGATACAGGCTATGAAATCAAGAAAAAAATGGAATTTACCCACACCTTGTCCAAACGACTTAAGATGATGAAACAAAAAGATCAATTCAAAATATGAGGAAATGAAATTGAAAATATGTTCAAGCATGATTTGCAAAGTTTGCAAGGACATGTGAATCCTTGGGGAGGGAATTCCATTCCCGAAGTGTTCGCGGAAAAAAGGAATTGTAATGAGCATTGCACTTTATTATCGGTATTGTATATTTGAAGGCATGCGACCTACTACCAGAGAAAGTGCTGGCTCGTATTTCATCAGGAAGAGACATGAGTAACGAACCTTTGAGGATCTTTTTTAATGTGAAAAGCCGTCTTTCCTTTCTTCTTTGAGAAAGAGTAGGAAGCCCCAGCTCAAATTTTTGCCTTGCATGTCGTTTGAGAATGTCTTGCAATGTCTGCTGGTGTGATGTTAACCAAAAGGGTCAGTGATTGTTTGGTTATGTGGCTGCGACGTGATGCCAATGTCTGACGAGAAATTGGCGAAGGTCATGTCTTTGGGGAAGGGGGTGAAATATCTCTGGCTTTCATGCCTACATTTTTCATCTGGAAACATAATTTCGGTCGGTCAATTGTGCCCTCATTTGCCGCTCATAGTCGGCGTTCACATTATTCCTTGAAATATTAGCTAATTTCGTTTCTATTTGGTTTTAGGTCATCTTAGGATATAGGTCTAGGTGAGGCATTGTTCGGCCTAGGTTGGGATGGGTCATGTTACACATCTCTATAAAAATATCGGAAGTGAAAAAACGACAAAACAAAGAAATCAAGACGGATCCTTTTAGGATAAAACTGAGCAATGCAAACTGGAGCAATTCAGAGAAGTAAAGGCCGTTATTGTTACCTCCGAAACGGTACACTCCCTGTGTACCGTAAGGGGTTACAATTGACCGGCGACAACTACAGTCGCCTGATAACAAAATGTGGATACTGAGATTTCTGTGGTAATTGTGTCCCCCGGTGTAAACGATTTAACCTGATCTTTGTTAGGTTGACCGTTCTCTCGCCAGCTTCTAAGCTCTTTACTTTTCCAAGCCTGTTCCCATGGGTCCTAAAATAAGGTCCTTGAGTTCTGCAACATTCAGCAAGAGGGTTTCGTAGACTGCAATTTTGAGAAAGCCCAACAGAAAATGTTTTAGTGCAGGAGTCCTGGACTGTCGATAAACCCGCATGTCATGGGACTCAGAGAGCACTGAGCAGCACCTGCGCGACTCATTTTGCAACATACTCTTTTTTATTCTTTGCAGAAACCAGATTGTACTTTTGCTATTCGAGATTTTTGAGAATCTCATCGGCCTGTGCTGCTTGGAGGTGGCAAACTTGAACAATTGGAGTGAAAACCAATCAATGTGAGATCCCTCCATGCGGAACGAAGTTTTTCGCCACATCATTTTCTGAACGCCATTCCATCAGGCTGAACACAGTGTCAGAACTCTGCCCAACTAAGACCGTCGCCATGTTTTGGCCAACTTAACCCCAATGTTGAAAAAATCTTTTTTGTTTTTTAGTTGAAAGAATTGAAAGTTGAAAGAATTGAGTTTTGTCACACAGAAAAAAATGTTTTGCTGCAACGAAAAAAGTTGGTGCAACTAATTTTGCAAACCGCTTTTTCACCAACTCGTTTTGTTGTTGTGACAACTGAAAATGCATGTTACACTAGATAAGTTTTCCCAACTGACATTTTACTTGGAAAAAGTATTTGCCACAACCCAAAATATTGGTTGTCCCAACCTTTTCCAGGTTTTCAGGAAAATCTCTTGCAGTGCTCAGTTATGGTATAACAACCAATAAAAAAGTTGGAACAACTAATTTTCTATGTTTTTGACCAAATGTTGCTATAAAAGCCACTCGTGTATGTAAAAAAACAAGAAACTCTTGTAAATAGAAAGTTTTTGGAATCAAACCCATCCCATTTCGGTGTTTCGCTGGTTCAATCGAAAAAATTTCTTGACGCAAAATCATTGCCATATGAACTCATAAGCAACGTCAGAGAATTTGGAATCTGATCACAGAAAGTCAAGGCCAGCGCGCGCATAATTGTCTATACGAGATCGATCATCCTTGCCAAAATACCCTTTCCCATCTTCTTCGTCTCTATCACCTCATCGAACTCCCTATCGAGTTCTTTCTTTTCCTCTAGAATCTTCATTTTTTCTTACACTTCAAAATACAAAAAGTCGAGAAAGGCCACAAAACCAAGTGAAGATATACGTATAGGCCTATTTGAAAGTTCGGATTGTGTCAGAACTTTGACAGGGACAGCAGAACAGGTGTATTGTCACATTGCAATGTCCATTTGACCGCTTCTTGTGCTGGGTGTTTCGTGGGCAGCCTTGTCGGCCGTAAAAGAGTATGCTAAATAATTGGTATGCATATGGCTGCATGATATGCACGTAGCATGCATTGAGAAAAATGAATGCGAGTCTGTTGTCTTTTCAACTTCGTGTCAAACCGTAACGCTCGTTTGTACAGAGTTTTGTAGTTTTATTTTTGAGCAAATAGAAGTCGAGAGAAGCCTATTTTTCCTTCCGGTGGCAAAAATGGGATTATGAGATCGATCTTGACATGTTGCAATGATGCGTAATCCATTGCAAAGATTTGGAGAATGATTAAAAATTAAGGCGCGTGCATCTGATCAAGACGCATCGAATATGGAAAATTCTCAATGATCAGAAGTCTCAGTGATCAAAAAAATCCCTTTTCCTGGCTATCACCAAATGTTGGCAAACAACACAATTCTGAGAAAATGACTATAGAAATTGACACAATCGAAAGTACCCATGCTCCTTTTGAGAGATTCCGTCGTTTCCATCGAAAGGCATGCACCTGATTTATCATCGTTTGCGGAGATCCGATTTGAAAAAGCCAGTTTCAACAAATATTCACCCCGTGGCTGTTTGCTTATCTGAGTTAGACAAGGGCTGATAGTATATGAGAAACCCTTATTCCAAACTTTATTCGTATATTTAACCTTTGATGCAGGAATGACTCCAACAAGCCTATGCGCGAAATCCGCAATGGAGCAACATGCGTTATAAACAGTACCTATGCGTGGCGAATACTGCATGCACATTCCTGGTAGGTATTTGAATTTGTTGCTTTTGCCAAGATGTCGAAACGCTCCGTAATTTTTGGTGCATTTTACATATACCGGGCATCATAAGGTTTTTCGCCACAGATGGCTTTTTTATCCTAGAACGTGGCAAGTTTTCCGAATTGCTATTCATGATCCAAAAACAATAACAATCAGGTTTGTCCCGAAATGGAATTTGTGAAATGTTTCCCGGTTCAGAAAAAGTGAAAAAGGAAATTCTTTTTTTCGCGAAACACTAATTGTTACATGCATACCAGTTTTAGGCGCGTCAAAGACGGGGGCTGTCCACAATTTGAAATCTCCGAGAACATCACTTTCCACATGCAGCTGTCCCGAAATAGTAAAATCCAAAGGCAAAATCCCAATTGTGGCACATTCGAACGTCCTGACATCAAACATCCAGACATCGACATCTTGATCACAACAATTATTCATCCTGAACAAAATCTTTGCCAGATTCTGCAACAGGTTGCATGGCAAAGATAGTTTGGTCCAAAGTCACTCCTGTAAATGCAGCATTGATGGTTCCTGCCTGGTATGCCTGGTCTGCAGACGTTTTAATAAACTGATTCGAATGAGGAATTTTTGATCTTTTCATTACAATTATTATTGTCTCTGTCTGTGCTTGAAGGTACTGAAGAACTGAAGAAAGCCAGTCCGTGCGTTGCATGTTTTGATGTTTGTGTGAATCATTGAATTACACGTATTGTCTAATGAGCATGGTAACCCTGTTGTGAATTACAGAATGAAAAAAATACAGAATTATCATTTACGGGAATTTGACGGTTTCGATTTGAAATGCCTGAACAAGTAAGTTCAATAAAGTTAAAATTATAATGGAGACTCCCACAAAATGTCTGGAACATGCGAATTGTTCAGCGGCAGCCACAGCTGTCATTTGAACACAACTGAGAAATTTTCATTTGAACAAGATCCCTCGCCTCCCCTCGGTCTGCCTCACGAAGGGAGACAATTTTCACACTTTAGCTCATCAAATTGAGCAACAACGCTTGCCGTTGCCACGGCAAACTCAAAAGAGTGGCAAACAATGGGAGAAGGAGAGTTTTGTCGGACCATCAGCAGCTTTTTCTTAACAGTGTAAAGTCCAATTCAATGAGTTTTGTCAGGGCTATTGAAGAAATCAAATTTTCAGGCGACCTTCCCTCTTTGTAAGGCATGTTACATAGTCATGCCATGATACCATGAATGACACAATGCCTATGACTATGTAACAATGCCTCACAAAAAGGGAAGGGCGCCGAAAAATATGATTTCTGCAACAACCCTGGCAAAAGTCATTAAATTGAACTGTATACAAACAACGAATTTTTAAAGACCCCTAGCTCCCATGCGAAGCCTCAAAGGCAAAACGTTAATCTAAATTTTCCACTCAGATTGGCCTCAGGAATAACCTGGTATGTTTTCCTGTGCATTTATAGGACACCCTATGAAATTAGTTGGTGTCAAAAACTGATGAAATGGAACATTTCCTGAATGGAACATTTCCAACTAAACTGTTTGGGGACCCTGATATGGAATTCCGGAAAATGTCGGAGAAAGGGAATTTTCTTTGAGATGGTTTCGTTTTGGGGCACATTTTGTGAGAAACCTCGCTTTGAAAGCATAGAAAACAGGTATTTTGCAAGTGTGATTGGAGTTGATAGAATGCCTACCATGACAATGAGTGTAGGCGCTGTAACAACACAATCACAAAACGTAAGCAGATAGTGGACATGGGTCCAGATAGTGGACATGGGTCAGGACGATCTGCGCTGGAAACAGGGTAATAATTATGATTTCATTGATGCCTTGAGGTTTAATTTAATTGCAAGGTCATATGTTACAATTGCGATTTTTCGCATTTTGCGGAACATTTTGGACACCCGTTTCCATCAACCCATCCGCAATTCTTAATGCGTTTGCCAAAGCAATTGATCCACGATGTCGGAAAAGTCTCGATTTGTATCTGTTCAACATGTAACCACACATATGCACTCGTATTAACTGTGCGAGTATCAAAGGGAGTGGGTATACGAACTGGGTGTATGGTCTGATAACATTTGTTGTCATACCTCCTGACATGTATTACAGCACGCTTTGTCGGGAGAAGTGCGACAGTAAAGGCGGGAAGTTTGTCGTGCTGTACAAGTTACACCCCTGTACAAATTATGAGCTTTTCACATTTGAATATTCTCGTTTTAATTTTGTTCTCAAGTGATCGAATTCGCAGCCTGTAACGGCAGAAAGTTATTTACTTTTGTCGACAAAGCAGAAACCAATTATACAAAGATAGCAGGGAAATTGAATATTGCGAGTACGAATACCTATAAAGTTTCTCGTTAAATGTAGGTATCTCCGCAGTCTTCTTTTGTCAAACGTGATGTTTCAGGGAACCAGATGAACTGCACGCGGGAGGCAGTTGGCGTTCATACATCCGTTCTTTGCGGATTTTTGAATTCCGCCTTTAAGGCATTGACAAGAAGCGTCGTTGCTAGTTATTCTTCTTGTATTTTTCCTGCTTCGTTCATTTTGACAATGCCTTTTGCCTTTGAACTATTTTTGTGTCGTTACCGCAGGATTGGATAACTGCAGTGGAAAATTAGAGATTCTACGAAAAAGAAGCGATTGAATAAGTTAAAAAGCGTAGCTTTCCGGCTGATTTTGATTCCACGATTATCAAGGCTGCATACCAATTGCTTTCTAACGACTTATAAATGTTGGGAAAAAAGCATTTTCAGAGATGACACCTTGAAAGATTTTCTGTGAACATACCAATGAGGATAAAGTCATTGATGCATACTTGAAACAATGAAGCTTTTCAAATGTCAGTAAGTTTTTTACTGAAAATTCTTTACCTATTTACTGACCTTGTATCAGCAGATTTCTGGCATCAATGGTGAAATTATCGCATGACCATCATTTCATGTGCATTTACCTATGTAATATGTGATGATTTTTTAAACATTGTGGTCTATCATCGTCTGAAAATAGCGAGCAATTGCTCACATGGGCACTCTGTAACAACACAGACTGCACACAACGCAAACACACAGTATAGTCAGAAGTTAAATCAGTGTCAATTGAATAAAATCGAAGAGAAAAAAGCTCGAGGTGTACTGGTATACATAAAAGATGCGTCTATGGATCGGGGCGCGGGACGCGTATTTTATTTATCTACACGAAGTCGGCAATGTCCCGATTTGCCACTTGGACAAAAAAGCAAAATAAAGCTAACCTAACCTAACCTAACCAACCTAACCCACCCTAACCTGGCCTAACTAACCTATCCTAACCTTACCTAACCCATTATCTGTGTTCAGAGCGTTTTCTTGCCTTTTTGTGGCTCGGGAAATTTACATGCGGTTAGATGGAAAAGTGCCAAATTCGTATAGATTAATCAAATGCGCGCGCGGCGTAGGACATGCCGTCAAGCGAGTTGCTGACCAACGAACGTTTAGTCGGAGGCTATATGTACCTGTGTATAATTATTGTAAGGAATGGAAAAAAATTTTTCCTGCACAAATAGGTGGTGAGAGTTGGGCTATCATCACTCCGTCATTGAAATGGTTTGAAGTAGGAAGCAGAGGGGAGGGCATAGATGATGTCGCTGAACAAATACTGACGGTGAATCCGTCGGGTGTTCTGTTGGAATATCTTCAGCTGCACTGAAATCCATATTTTTTTTTATTGGTCTTGCAGCTCGTCTCTGAACGGCTTCAATGGCATCAGTATCACAGCGTTTGTGGAGATCCCACCCAGCGCAAGCGTACTCCAGAATTACGAAGAAACACCATAGCGCTACGTACTCGTAGTTCGAGAATCGGGGAATATGGAGGCCTGAGCCATTTTTCATTATAACTTTCACTATAACTTCATGGATATTCCAACACCATATTTTTCAGCCTTTTGGCAGATGCCTTAACATATAAACTTGGAGTGGTCCAGAGTAAAGTTGTGCAATTAATGCGGTTAGCATATGTGATCAATGCAAAAATAAAATAGACCAATAATGGGCCTGAGTGTATTCTATCAAATGTCCGAGGACTAAGAGGCACTTTCCATGCCCTCGTTGTTTAAAAGCTTGCCCTTTGCTCGCAGTTCAGTTGAAAATCTAACTAGGCTCTTTAACTATAATAGGTATAGGCATCACATTTATTACTCTGAGACCAAAAGAAACAAAAGGCATCACAGGACTCAGACAAAGAGAAAATTAAAGAACAAGAAACGAAGCCAAAAAAGGGAAAGAAATAAACTAAGGACCAGACGGTCGGTAACTAGTTTCCAATTTTCGTGGGATCCCTTTTTGAGTTTTTGTCGCGAAACTCGAGTTCTGTCGACGATTTCATCGGCTGAGACAATGAAAGGCTTCCGAAAACACAACGACGACGTCAATGTTTAATGGGAATGGTAGGTGAATTCCAGCACTCCTATGGTTTGTTTGAAAGAAGAATTATTCCAATTTACCCTTTTCCAATTTCGACGAAGCTGCGTGGCCTTCTTGAGTCGGGGCACGCATTTGTTGAAGTTTTCTTTTCCTGAACCCTAACTATGTGCTCTGAAATTTACGCGCGAGTCTTTGAAATAATTGACAATATTTTCTGAAGCTGCCATGAACTCTGCAAAACATTGATCGGTCTTAACGTCAGAATGCCTGTGCAGCTTCCATATGATCTGTGATTTCCTAAAAAGTTGTGTCATTGACCCCTTGTGGCCAAGCCGCCTGCTGCCGAACGCACAAATCCAGATCACCATCAGTGATGCAGGTGCCCATAATCGCAGGCATGTGGATTTCCTTTTTTCCATCACTTGTTGCCTCAGCCTGAATTTGTGCAGTTCAGAGAGTGAAACGAGCATGTGCCCTCCAATAATTAAAAAGCTTATTTCTCTTTTCACTATGGTTCTTCCCAGGGACAATAATTGTCGGCTGGAATACCTAACCTTCCCATGGTAATTGCAACTTATTTCTAAATAAAATAATCCAATTGGTGTATTTCTAATTTCACGTCATGGAAACCCATTCATCTTTCGAATATCAATTTTGTTTGCATGATCGGTTGCTTTTCTCTTCTTGGTGTTTTTGTCCGTGTTTCGTGTTTCATTTTCAACCGATTGTATTGCTCAGTATTTTTGGCCATATTAAACTAAATTTGTGCGCGTTACCGTGGAATTTTGTACCAGATATTTCGAGTGGCGCCTGCATAACAAAATTCGCATAACAAGAAACGGGGGAAATTTCGACAAAGAACCAGCAGCTGAGGCCTAACTTTCAAAGAATCTTGTAGACGGCCACATTGAGATGTCGGATGGCGCACATTCAGCAATTATGCTCCGAGACTTTGCGCTTCTATGTATATGGCTTCAAGAAAGGAGCTGCTGTATATCTTTTTCTGCAGCTGAAATTGGTTTGTCGATATGGAAACTGTCGATACAGGTTGCCTAACTCGTTTTGGATTTTAGTAGAAAATGGCTGTGCGAACAGGTCATAAACATTACATAAAAGTTCCCTCTCAGTTATTTACCTAAAGTGCGGGTTGTGCATAATTTGACCAGCGAGGAATTTGGAAGTGTTCGGGAATGAGACCCAGAATACTTTTCGTTAATCGTCAAAACGCAATTTTGTGTGGTGACGTCTCTCCCCCCTTTCACTCCAATAGCCTCTTTCGAGAGCCATTTTCCCATAATTCTGTATCATGGAAGAAAAATTTACCCCGGTGTGAATTTCTTTTTCACCTGTCCTGATTTTTGGAACCTCGTGCTTTGTCAAAACACGTGATTCTCGCATGCTAAAATTTTCTGCCGTGTTTTTTGCGAAACAGGATTCTTGTCGTTTTTCTCCAGGTAGCCAAACATGAAACAAGTTGACTGAAATTGCCTGCATCCAAAGCAGGCTTCCCAATCTGGTATTCGCTTGAAGCAGCAAGACGATGAGCTATTCCCAAATGGGAAATATGCATCCTTTTAGAAATTTTCAATTTTAGTGCTAAAGAAACTTAATATCTCAAGCAGCCAAGCGGCTATTGGGAGCAAAACTGTGTTTTCATTTTTTCCATGCCCATCCGATCCAGTTATCTTTCCGATAAAAGCTCAATATGTCAATAAAACTTTTAATGCCAAAAATAAACGATAGAGTTGAAGAGCGATTATAGATTTTATAATTTTTTTTATTGCAAAGATTACTTTTCCTGGTGTTATAGAAAGGACACGTATGTATATGGTAACAAATTAAATTTCATTTCGTATGGACACACATTAATAAAGCTTTGCAGAACTGCATTGCATGAGTTCGAGACTGTTTGGAAAAACCCATCTGACCGTCTTTTACCTCAAGTGCAAAAGGCTGCTTTGTGGTGAATTTTCTTCCCTTGATAGTCTTCCGCGATTTTGAATTTAAAACTTAATTTGTTCGAAGTTATTGTTCGCCCCTCACGTTGCAACTGTTTTTGGAGACATTTCCGGTACTGCCACGGCAATCATTTGCTATTATACAGGGTGGCCGTTAATGAACCATATGAACCACACTTTTTTGCATCTGAGTGTGTGTATGAGAATTGAACAAAAGCGATACAACTTTTGTCAGAGGCCTTGGAGCGAATTACGGCCAATCAAGTGTTTTGGGTGTTTGTTGAAAAACTGTGTTGTCTTAGTTGTACTCTACTTTTGCACGTCTGTTATTCATTCGGAATCACTAGAGGTGCGTTTTACATGCGTTGGCGGTTTTCTTGGTTTCCAAAATTGTATATTTTTGTTATTATATTTAAATTTTCTTTTGTATAAGAAGTGCCGTCAGTGGATATAACGTTGGAAAACATGCTGGTACCTTCTTTTTACGTCCAGAAGTTTTTCAAAATTGTTTAAAACGGGAGTCTGGCAACCTTTTCGGAAACCCTGCTTACACACAGGCAGCGTCTGCTCTCTTGATGTAGTCTCTCTGTCATGTCACTTGAAGTCCTTTGGGGTATTTTGCAAGCGCGTGCCACAAGGCTGTCCAGCTTTGCTAACTGAAGAGAAGTCGAGACAAAGATGGATAATGCGAGCGCTGCAGTGAGAACCGAGATTGGGTCCTATATTTGCAAGGCAAAATCACTTGGGTCCAGTAAAGGTGTTGGCCGATTAAAGGCGGCCAGTACAGTAAGACCCGGCAATGACTCCCTACATTGCCGTTGCAATGATTCCCTACATTGCCGTTTCACAGGAAACTTCACAGTGTCGTCTATTGGTGCGTGCATTGCACTGATCTGTTTTTTCTCTCTTGAGGAATTAAATGTTGCCATTTCGGCCTGTCATTAGGGTTAAAACGCCGATCATAAACATTCGGAGTGCGTAGCCATAGGATAGAAACCGAAAAATGTTCTGCAGGGAATGCGATAAAAAAGGCGCAGGTTTTTTTCGAATGCAGTGAAATCGTAAATGACAAGGTCAATAAAACCTCCCAAGTGCATCAAGGTCTGTTGACAGTGATGTTTTGTCTAAGTGGCTCATCCGCACCTTTCTCATAGCATTGACAAAACCACTTTCGTCGGATATTATTGGCGGATCAAAGTTTCGCGCAGAATTTTGCACAGTTTGTCAGCATGTAAAGAAGTTCCGTTAAGAAACAGTGAGAACACAAACATAGGCAGGGCCCATGTGAACTGAGTCTTCACTGACTATAGTGACTCTTGCATGCGGAGAAAAAGAAGAAGACATGTACGTACCGCTTCGAATTCGGTGCGTTTCCAATTCGGTGCGTACGTACCGCTTCGAATTCGGTGCGTTTCCAACATCTGGATTTGCATCCGAAAGTGACCAAGAGGTATAGTGGCGGCGGAATTCTCATATACGAGTATATGTTTTCCATTTAACTGTTGTCTCCGAAACATTTCTTTCTTTTTATTTTTATGCAAGCGGTAAAATTAAAGCGCCAGATTTCAACAAGGCGTCAGAATTTGACCTCAGTTACGAATGAGGATCTTTAATTTCTACAACATTGCAACGGTGCTACGTACATTTTAGGTGTTCTTCCTGCGCTTTTGAAATTCTCTGCGACATTATGCAAGAATTTGATCTCATAGTTCTCCGGAAAGATCCAGAAAGAGAATGTAGGGAGTCAATCGAGCACCGTACTGTATGTTTTGAGAAACAGCGACAGGACAAATAAATTTTAATTTTCTTGAGTGAAAATGTTGACTTTTATTTTTGACAGCTACGCAGCATGCTATAGTAAGACGCCAATATCTGCCAGGAAATAGGAAGAATCTTCAGACGCAAATTCAATTTGGGCTGAGTTATCAAGGCGAGCAGGAGATGAAGCTGCGCTCGTCAAATCTGAATTTAAAACCTCCCTTCATCTCATAATTGGCGAAACAACAAGGGTTTGCAAGCTCGCTCGGGAATTGAAATCAAATTTTCTGTTCCCATGGCCTAATTTCACAGGAGGCAACTTCTTCGAAAAAGGAAATTTTGGGCTTCACGGATGGCAGTTCGAAATGTTGATTTGGGCAGGTGTTCCATTGACGCATTTTGCATAAATTTCCCAAGCTGAAAAGGAATGGTGTGCGTGTGAGCAAGCCAACGAAGAATGTTGAATGTGCACACCGGTTTTCAATTGCGGAGCAAAATGCACAAGCACAGCAAATTGACGAACGACAGAATGTGCGTTGAGCCAATGTGCGTTCCAAATCTGTTATGCAACCCAGGGGCTAAACACAGCAAATTGATGTGTGTTGCATACCCGTTTTGAATTGCAGGGGCTGAACGACAAATTGATGTGTGCTGCATACCCGTTTGGAATTGCAGCAGCGTGTTCTGGACCACAAATTGATGTGTGTTGCATACCCGTTTTGAATTGCAGGGGCTGAACGACAAATTGATGTGTGCTGCACACCCGTTTTTAATTGCAGGGGCTAAACACACCAAATTGATGTGTGTTGCATACCCGTTTTGAATTGCAGGGGCTGAACGACAAATTGATGTGTGCTGCACCCGTTAGGAATTGCAGGAGCTGAACGACAAATTGATGTGTGTTGGATACCCGTTTTGAATTGCGGGGGCTGAACGACAAATTGATGTATGCTGCATGCCCGTTTTGAATTGCAGGGGCTAAACACACCAAATTGATGTGTGCTGCACACCCGTTTGGAATTGCAGGGGCTGGACGACAAATTAATGTGTGTTGCATACCCGTTTTGAATTGCAGGGGCTCAACGACAAATTGATGTGTGCTGCATACCCGTTAGGAATTGCAGGGGCTGAACGACAAACTGATGTGTGCTGCATACCCGTTTTGAATGGCAGGGCTGAACGACAAATTGATGTGTGCTGCATAACCGTTTTTAATTGCAGGGGCTAAACACACCAAATTGATGTGAGCTGCACACCCGATTAGAATTGCAGGGGCTGGACGACAAATTGATGTGTGTTGCATACCCGCTTTGAATTGCAGGGGCTGAACGACAAATTGATGTGTGCTGCATACCCGTTTTGAATTGCAGGGGCTAAACACACCAAATTGATGTGTGTTGCATACCCGTTTGGAATTGCAGGGGCTAAATGTCAAATTTGGCATTTTGTTGCATACCCGTTTGCAAATTTGGAATTAGATAGAACTGTGACACGACGCGAATTTTTTTTTCATTTCATCAGGAGCAAGTTTATGAAAACACTTTTCCCAGATAATCACCACTTTTTAAGGTGTATTATTATGTTTCCTTCATTTGCGTTCGTGGCCAAAAAACACCCTCCCGAAAAAACTTCGGAAAATCCTTACCTATGACCTGCAGCCAAATTTGCGCAGTCTCGCATGAAAAGACACGCCCGTTGAACCTTCGTGAAGGTTTGCTGAATGGAGACAGCAGCTGCGACCATCCAACTCATGAAAGTCTTGTTCTGATCTGAGATTTGTCCTGAAAATGTCGAAACTCACATATTCAGTTTCACAAATTGCTTTCCCAAATTCGAGCGTTTCGTCAAGAGTTTGATTTTATAAGATTATTAGAGCTGAGTATCTATCTAAAATTATTTTGGCTGGTTCATAATTGTGCGACATGAAGCAACAAACTAATGCAAGACGCAGATTTTTCATTTTATCATCATTGAATCGCGCAGCACTTGCAAAATTCAACTATTTCCAACCGCAAATCCACGTTTCTTCCAAAACTGGACCAACATCAAATTCCAGAAACTGATTAGGTACCTGATATTACCCCAAATCGACACATACCACCCTAAAAGCCCTGCACTGTCGCAGGTCGGTGGGACCAGCGGCGCCGGTCTATTCTTTAGGCCCTTGCGGTGAAACAATGACCCCTTTTCCCTTCTTCCAGCATCAATATGATGGTGAATCCAGCTCTCCGGGTAGGGGGAGAAGCACGCCATATGCGCACCACCAGTACTGCCCTCCGCGGTACAAATTCTTAAGGGTTTCCAAAAGCGTCGTGGGTCCCATTGTGTGGGATGTGAAGAACCTACTCCACCGAGGTCGAAGAGATTTTTGCATGCCAGAGTTTCTGGGTACAAAGATGCGGTTTCACCATGAAAATGTGGCAAAAATGTGGCAAAAAATGTGGCAAAAAATGTGGCAAAAAATGTGCAAAAATGTGGACGTTTTTCCAAGGAACAGGGTCAGATTGCGCTCCCACTATCCCAACTCCATTTTCTCTACCCAGGGATTGCGAAATCAGGTGGAGGGCTTGTGATGGTTGTAAACGATATGGAAGGCATGTGGTGGTTGTGTACTGTAAAGTTCAATGGCGATCTGAACATGAAAAGGATAAAACACTACAAAGTGATGTTCTTCCTGTTCCGGTTGTATACTGGCGGCGGAAAAAGATTACCCATACATGTGAAAAATGTCCATTCTTGAGATTTTAGCAAAAACTCCATGCTGTAGAAATAAAAGATCCTCTTTCATCACTGATGTGAAAATCTGACACCTCTAGAAAGCTCCGTTGCAATTTGGCACTTTAATTTCTACCAAATGCATAAGAGTAAAAGGAAAAAAAAGTTTCGGAGGCAACAGTTAGATGGGAAAAACACATGTATGAGTAATCTTTTTCCGCCGCCACTATACAGATCCAAACGCAGAAGGTAACTTGTGCATATTACAGTCCTAAATATCAGGGTTTGAAACCAACAGTGTTATGCTCTTTTGCACATGTTCCACCGTTTCGAGTGGGAAGGGAACACGCATGACATGAGCCAACCACAAAAACGCAGCCGTCAACACAACAAAATGATTCACATTGCAATACACACATTCGTATTGCTGCGTTCTTGATCAGATCACTTCCGATATTCATTTTGTTGGAGATTTCCAAGGCCGTGAGCGCAGATCAAACTTGAGGCAAACGAAAATGCAGAAGTGCTATGGACTTCAAGTTAAAAGCATAGTTCGTATTGTTGCGTTCTTGATCAATTCCTGATATTCATTTTGTTGGAGATAGTCCTACAGAGCCGTAAGCGCAGATCAAGCTTGAAAAAATAAAAGCATTATTCCACGGCAGCGTTCTTGTTCACTTCTGATATTCATTTTGTAGGAGATGCTCATGGGTCGTTAGCGCAGATCAATCTTGAAGTAAACGAAAATGCAGAAGCGCCATGGGCTTCAAAATAAAAGCATCATTCCATTGCAGAGTTCTTGTCCACTTCTGATATTCATTCTGTTGGAGATCCCCAGGTTCGTGACCGCAGATCAAACTTGAAGCAAACGAAAATGCAGAAGCGCCATGGGCTTCAAAATAAAAGCATCATTCCTGATAATAACAATTCAAACCTTTGTCCGTGAAAAAACGGCCATTATGTGCCATCCGTATTCTGAAAAAGGCCATAACTCCAAACAGTGCGACTATGAAAAAGCATACCCTCAAAATGCTGACACCGGACCCTATGCTACAGTCCTGTCACTTCATCTAATCTTCAATTCAGTTCAGGCTATCAGTCAGTTCCGGCCTGTATACAAACAAACAAACAAACGCAATGCTTTTGCTTTGTGAGCTCATTCACCTGCTCGGTCACGTGGCGTTCGCATGCCTGAAAAATAAGGCCGAGGCTAAAAGACACACTGCATACAGGGTCGTTTAAAAAACTCTCGGTACGAAATTTTCAAAATCTTACTTCGTTTTGAATTTACTTATTTGTTGGTAAGCATTAAGAGCGTCTAAAAACGCAAAAACTCGAGTATAAATTCAAGAAATTTAATGTCGTGTTATTTTATTAATACCTTGTACATAAGTTCCGGGCAAAAGGCAAGAATTCTCTATTCAGCTTGGAGTATCTCAAAGATCACGTATAATAGAGGAGACGTGCCGGGGAAATGGACTATGTCGAATGAGATAGAGAGCTTCGAATGTTGTCTTGCGTGAAGGGGCAGCGACATCACTGGGATGCGAAAAGAATTATTTTTGTTCGACCTTTGGACAGAAATGGTGATATTCATCATCAAAGCATATCTCTTCAAAAATTACCTATTCTTGCTCAAAGACAAGAAGCTCAGGGAACACTTTTTTGCAGCCCGAAAAGCCAACAGTGATGGTGCCGAAAACAGTTGAGTCTGAAGGTCATCGTTTCTTCAATTAAGGTCATCGTTTCTTTTTTCTTTTTTTTTTTGAAGGTCATCGTTTCTTCAATTAAGTCATCGTTTCTTTTTTCTTTTTTTTTTGAAGGTCATCGTTTCTTCAATTAAGGTCATCGTTTCTTTTTTCTTTTTTATGAAGGTCATCGTTTCTTCAATTAAGGTCATCGTTTCTTTTTTCTTTTTTATGAAGGTCATCGTTTCTTCAATTAAGGTCATCGTTTCTTTTTTCTTTTTTATGAAGGTCATCGTTTCTTCAAAAGGTCATCGTTTCTTTTCTTTTTTTGAAGGTCATCGTTTCTTCAAAAGGTCATCGTTTCTTTTCTTTTTTTGAAGGTCATCGTTTCTTAAAGTACAAAAGTAAATTGCTCAAACACTTGCCTGACAGGACCGGAAACTAGAGGAGGAACAATTTTTGACGGGCTGCGAAGAGACATCAGAAAGTTCGAAGAAAAATACCCTTAAGGTCGGGCTTTCCCTGCTTGTTTTTGCCATCTAAAACCATTATCTTTTGCTTCTGTCCTTGCTGACTTTTGGCTCATGGTTATAAATTTATAATCAGTGATTCTGTATCACTTTCTGTCTGTGCTGATCAACCG